>NW_019289929.1:0-59441 GCF_000500325.1 Leptinotarsa decemlineata
TTAAAATACATTACCACTAGTGGTAATTAGACAAAGGTGTTTTCATTCCGAAAATGACAGTACAGGACATGTTTCTTGTGCAGAAAGCGATCAAAGTCCCTATTAACCTCAATTGAGAGAGCGATCTGATACAGACATTGTAGCCATTGAAAACAAAGTTAGTACTGGTGAATATGTGCTCGTTATTTACGAAAATCAACTGTATCCAGGACAAGTAAAAGAAGTGCAGATTTTTTAAACAGATACACTTCTGATTGCAGCAATGGAAAGGTGTGGGGGAAATTGAAAGTGGCATTGAACGAAAAATTGACAAGCCATGTCAAATATCTAAGAGAGAAATCTTCAAAGTTCCTGAATTACCGTAACTTAAATATTTTGCTCATTGAAATTTGATTTATTTTGTGCTAGATGTTATTAGTTTGGTTTTTATTTGTGTCACCCTTAGATACATTTCTCTTCTATTTGTTTACAAATTTTTCATAGAATATATGTTTTTTTGTACACAACTGTGTAAATTTATTTGAAGGTGGTTGACAATGTTTCGTGGTGTATTTCATCAGTTCGGACAATGGAAGACAATGGAAGTCCGAACTGATGTGTAAATTTATTTAGCCCTATATTTATTGAGTGAAAAGATAAAGGTGAGAACATGCCAGCTGTGTTTCCCTATAAAATATGAATTGAAAACTAATATGGCACATAGTCACCCCAATAGCTGGGGTAAAAATGTGCTAGAAATATATCAGGTTTCGGACATGACTAAAATTATTTTTATACTTCCTTGTAGTGTCGTGATGCATTCGCAAACTATGCGGCGTTTAATTATCAGTCATATATTTGATTCTTTTCCAACAATATTTTCGCAACAACATAAAAACATGAAAAAGTGGCACATACCTGACCCAATTTTATTTTATTCCAGTTGAAGGTGGTGTTCCTATCTACAGCGGGCCACTTCGTAGAAAAAGAAGCCAACCGGACCATTGTCATATGCTACAATCTAATCAATAATTTGAAAAGAAGAGCAAACTACGAACGATTGAAAGAAGAGTTGCAGGATCTGTCACAGCAAGTAGCTCGACGAAATCCACGCTTGACTGCATCGGGATTTTTTGTTGTCAACCTGACTATGCTTGGTTGCATAGTGTCAAGTGTCACTTCTTATATCATCATCGCTCTTCAATTTTTCAAATAAATCATGAAATTTCACCTTGTAATATTCAAAATGGTTTCCATTACTATTTTATTTTTACATTTTACATTTTCACATCCTTATACATATTTGTGGCACATCGATATTCCACATTATGTGTTTTTCTTGTGAATTATCTCACTGAATATATGGGAAACACCTAGACATGAATATGTCTGTTTTACTTCTTTAATTGACGGCTTGTTTATTTTGTGGAAATTCATGAAAACACACTTCTGTCTGTTTTCCACGATAGTATTATATTTGTTGACTAGTTTCGGCCATTACACTATTTTCAAACCTAACTAGATTACATTCAAATCTGAGTATTTATACCTATATTGTCGATACCTTTCAGTAATAATAATAATAATAAACTACGTCAGACTACGACGTATCCATCACACTTTAAGTCAAGGCGTGCTGCTGACCACCAAACAGCACTGCCTTAATAGGATACGAATGCTAGTGGCTGCTAAGAAGTCACTAGTGAGGCGAGCGAGAAGTATCGCGGAAAACCTTAGGTTCCGCGAGAAACCTTCTCGCTTATTCCAAGAGCCTCCACGTGTTGTGGATAATCCGCTGACCGCTGATCAGGTGGAATCCTTCTGGAAGGATATCTATGAACACCCACAAGTCAGTTGGAGTCTTACTCGACATCCATCTCCTCTGTAGATCCGCTCCTGAATTGAATTTGCAGGGAGGTCACTTGGAGTCATAAATTCGACATCCATCTCCTCTGTAGACTCGCTCCTCAACTAAATTTACAGGGAGGTCAGTGTGAGTCGTAAACTCGACATCCGTCTCCTCTGTGGGCTCGTTCCTGAGCTAAATTTACAGGGAGGTTAGTTGGAGTCGTAAACTCGACATCCATCTCCTCTGTGGGCTCACTTCTGAACTAAATTCACATGGAGGTCCGCTGGAGTTGTAAACTAGACATCCATCTCCTCTGTGGGTTCGCTCCTGAACTAATTTTACAGGGAGGTCACTAGGAGTCGTTAACTCGACATCTATCTCCTCTGTAGACTCGTTCCTGAACTACATTTACAGGGAGGTCAGTTGGAGTCGTGAACTCGACAACCATCTCCTCTGTGGACTCGCTCCTGAACTAAATTTTCAGGAAGGTCAGTTGGAGTCGTAAACTAGACATCCATCTCCTATGTAGACCCGCTCCTAAACTAAATTTACAGGACGGTGGAATCGTAAACTCCACATCCATCTCCCCTGTAGGCTCGCTCCCGAACTAAATTTACAGGGAGGTCAGTAGGAGTCGTCAACTCGACATCCATCTCCTCTGTGACTCGCTTCTGATCTAAGTTTACAGGGAGGTCAGTTGGAGTTGTGAGCCCGACATCCATCTCCTCTATAGACCCATAAGTAGCTAGGGAAAGAACGTCAATCACGGCAGAGCCTCGCATTACCGTGCGAACCACAAGTGATTCTGTCATTCCCGTATCCAGCGGGGCTACGTGGAAGCAGGCATCCGATGGCCGATTTGCTCAACCCCCACATCCCAAGCAAATTCACTCGCCTAAAACAGCATGCACAGTAGTTCATGCAGTGAAAGATGAACAAGGACAGCCAATCCGCCTGCAGAGGAGGGGATTCAAACTGCTGGCGACTGAACATGCTCCATCCAGTACCATCTTGTCATGAAGCCACAGCAAAGTCAAAAATCCAAGGCCCCTCTGTTGTTGGGGAAAGAACAATCGTTTTTCTTCATTACTGTTACCTCTTGTGAGTGGCGTTGTCCCCCCCGAGGTAGGCTCAAGTTTCTCTGGCATCCAGACGATACAGAATGCTATCTATGAGGTGCACATCTTCTCCGTAGTCCCATCATCGTTCTCTTTTGAGATGGACCGTTCATCATTATTATTATTATATTTATATTCCTTCATATGTATCAGCTTCGTCAATATAAAGAGCGAATACAGATCACTGGGACATCTAGTCTATGGGATTATTTCTTACGAGTACATACCTAGTTTGTGATCAATAAACAGTCCACCTGTAGTGCATGTGGGCTTGTGTGGAGAATAAATCCTGTCCTTCAACTTTCGATTACTGGTACGACTCAAATGATGAGCAGTTTATACATTACTTCATCAATCAGTATCTTTTGTTGGGATCGTCATATTAAGAAATTTCTTTCTGATGTTTCGATAGCAAGCCTGCCTAAATCCATCAAAAGTGTTTCCTGTCCCAATGTTGAAAACTGACTTCGAAAACCTGAAGAAGCTAACCGTTAATGCGTTAATGTCATAATATCATTTGGGTATGTTCGGGTGTCCTCGACGAAGTTTCTGGATTTCGAGGTAACCTCACTGTGGGCGGTAGAGATTAGAGAGGGCATCATTTCACCAAGGATTCTAATAATTGGAAAGAACAACTTGACAGTGTGTTCTGAATAAGTCTGTGAAGTTTTGATATTTTATCCGTTTTTCCTTCTCTTTTCGGACGATATTATTCTCGCCAGGAGTTCAAAGTTCGTCTTGTTCTGGTGGTTGGGAAGGACTACATCAGAGCTTGTTTCACTTTGAGGGTGGAAAATGAATAGTTCCAATAAATTTGGCACTCCTCATTCCCCACAACAGATTCAATATTCCAAAGAGCATAGGGCAACACCGGTGTCTTGTCAATACCGTGAAAGTACTGTTGGTGGCAATTAGGCACTCTAAGGGCAGATGAAGGCTGAGATCACATATGCTGGACATGTTGACAGCAAATGCATTAGAGTATCAGATGGCTGAGGGCAGGCACTACATCTTATGTTCTCGCAGGTCATAATGCACTGCTGTTTCATCGTTGATGAGGAAGTCGGATAGTCAAGTTGAATATTCCCACCTTGATACCCGCGACAACCTTCCCATATGGGGGTTTTTGCACGTCAGCTACACCTTACGATCCCTTAGATTTGCCATGCAGATGGTTTTATTGGGTACCCCGCACTTGAGACTCAGTCGTTTCCTGGCTGAACCACCAAACCTTTTTTTTATTAAGGTTCAGTTATTGATTCAGGAGTTGGGGAGTTGGGAAGCTCTCGGTCCTAAATTGAATTCACAGGAAGGTCAGTTGGAGTCTTACTCGACATCCATCTCCTCTGTAGATCCGCTCCTGAATTGAATTTGCAGGGAGGTCACTTGGAGTCATAAATTCGACATCATCCGCCTGCAGAGGAGGGGATTCAAACTGCTGACGACTGAACAGGCTCCATCCAGTACCATCTTGTCATGAAGCCACAGCAAAGTCAAAAATCCACGGCCCCTCTGTTGTTGGGGATAGAACAATCGTGGTTTTTCACTACTGTTACCTCTTGTGAGTGGCGTTGTTCCCCCCGAGGTAGGCATAAGTTTCTCTGGCATCCAGACGGTACAGAATGCTATCTATGAGCTGCACATCTTCTCCGTATTCCCATCATCGTTCTCTTTTGAGATGGACCGTTCATCATTATTATTATTATATTTATATTGTCAATATAAAGAGCGAATACAGATCACTGGGACATCTAGTCTATGGGATTATTTCTTACGAGTACATACCTAGTTTGTGATCAATAAACAGTCTAATGGAGTTCATAATTATCACTCCGACTTTGACAAACATTTTGATGCGCCATTGATTAACCAACCCATAACCATTAACAATATTAAATAATTACTTCATCGTGCAGCAGTCCATTCGCCGCGCTGGTAAAATGAAGTCTACGGTGAATCGCGGAAAACTGTCTTATTTTAAATATATTCTCAAGTTATGCAACTTCCTTGGAGTCGCCACTCCCAAGGAGAGTACCTGGTGGTACCGATCATTCGCAGTCATGGGACTCGTACTTGAGGTCTGCGGGGCCATAATTTCATTTTTCGCAAAATTAAACCCTGTTTTCGATTCATATCAGACAGTGATCAAAATAGCCGATGAAGTTGCAAATGTGTTTTTGACCCTGGCAGTAGCAACCGCTGAGATTCAAATGATTGCGATGTATCCAGGAAAGTTACATGAAATCCTCGACAACCTTCTCAAATTCGACAAAAATGTGGGTGTCAACCCACGTTGCAGAAAATTGAAGACAATTTTCTGGATAAGTTTTCCGACTGCTCTTTTGATTGTGCCAACAATTATTATTTTAGATAGCTGGGTATGGTTGGACTCTGTCAGCATAGACATATATAAGTACTACGTGGTGAGAAACATTCAGTACTGTCAAGTTTGTGCCTTGATAGTGTTTTGGTTTTGGCTCGCAATCAAGATATTCCACAGATTCTCAATATTGAATGGTATCCTCGAAACCATTAGAGAGACCTCGTTTGATCATGGAAAGCTTTCCATAGTCAAAGACCTTACTGAAGAAGTTGAGCCTGTAGAAAATGGTCAAGACATCTTAGAGAAAGTGACTGAGTACCACAATTTCCTTTGTGAAGTGGTGAACGATGTGAATGACTTGTTTGGACTGATTATACTATTTTTTGAAATATTCGTCATTGGATATGTCGTACAATATACCAGCGTCATAATTTTGTATACAGTCCTAAAAGAACCCATGATTGATATTCGTTTTAGAGAAAGATTGGCCCTGGTCAGTGCTGCCTGGATATTTGTTAGTGGGGTGAGTACATCTGTGGAACGCCGTTTTACTTTTTATTGTCACAAATATTCATTCCTCAATTTATTCAACTAACAATTTATTTGTTTGAATTTAATTGACTCATGCATTTGTTCGACACATTAAAAACGATTGTTCGCAAAATTTGTACTATTTTAAATGACACTTGATTTAAAATGTTACATGAATAAAATTGTTATTTGAATAAAAAAGAGTAATGAAATAACTTGAAGCTTTTATTGATTCCGAAGAAAAATATTGTTTCAGAGTATTGGAAAATGGAACGCCAATTTATTATATATTATGCTGAAAAATAATCTATATACATATAGTTCAACTCAGCANTTTTATTGACAGATGAACTGAGGCAGTTTGTGTTCCAGTAAGTAAATTTGAGTTCATTTCTATAATCTAGCGCGGAAAGTGATTTTAGTGAATTGGGAATTCGATTATAAAGTCAGGCCATATTATGAGAAAAGGAAATAAAGTAGTTCTGTGGAGTTGTTCTGTGGCGGGGTGTAGTTAGTTGATTTCTGAATCACCGATTCAAATTATGGATGTCTGTTCTATATTTTATTTTGTCGTGAAGATAACTGATTATTTTTGTTATTATAATCTTATGGTAGGTGATACAAGCATGAAATACGTGTCGATCTTCCATTTTCAGACATCCCAGTCTCAGATGAGACACGTGTTGTCCTCTCCTAGTTCCTGTAATGAGTCTGATGCATGCATTTTGTAACGTCTGTATTCTTTTGTCATCAGATAACGCTCGGCCATATTCTATATCTGCATAGTTGGCGTGAGAGAGAACTAGGGCATCGCATAATATTTTCTTACATTTTTGATTCAATGACTGCCTATTTGAGCATATTGATTTGAAATTACTATAGCCAAGTTTTATAATTTGGGAGTCATGAGAGTTGAACTCAAGGGATTGGTCAATCATGAGATGATATCGATATTTCCCTCACATCCTTTCCTCATCGCTGTTCGACCAAATAGCATTACTACTCTTTTGGAGGGATTGCTTCTCAGGCAGTACTTCTTTGAGGTTGTGAGTGAGGATTTTAAATCTGCATTTATTTGCTCACACGCCACTGCTACAGAAGATTCCGAAAATCGTTCAAAAATTTGGGTATCATCAGCGTAGCTATAAATATCGGTGTGATGGAGACACTTTGGAAATTGGGATGTGTAGATTACGAAAAGCGTAGGACCGAGAATTGAACCTTGAGGTACACCTGCAGATATATTCACGAAACTTGACATAGTTGACATAGTATGAGAAACCTATATAGTTTAACAGAGCAATCAGAAGGCGGTGACTTATTTTGTCGAATGCTTCAGAATAATCTATTAAAACAAGATGTGTTAATTCATTATCACCTATTGATGTATAAATATCATCAATTACTTTCAGTAGGGCAGTCGTGCAGCTATGATTGGGTCTGAAGTCCGATTGAGATACTGGCAAAACGTTTTGTTTCTAAATATAATTGCAAATCTGTTTATTGATGATTTTTTCAAAAATTTTAGGAATGGCACACAATTTACTGATTGGCCGAAGGTCATTAAAATTTTGGGGATGGTTGACTTTGGCTAGAGGAATTACCTGCGACAGTTTTCATGATTTGGGAAAATCATTGTTATTTATACATTCATTGAAGATATATGTAATATATGGTGATATATGAGGACAAGAATGCAAAAGCATTCCTATACAAATGCCGTCAAAACAGCGTTCGATTTCACTAAGAGCAATACTTCGAAGACCTCTTGGTCTTTTGTTTCACAGAAAAACTGAGGTGGCTGGAAATTGAATTTGCAGACTTTCTGCTATAGAGCCCTAAATCAGAAAGTTCCTTCCAAAGGTTATTTTTATTATTGCGAAGCCTGAACTCCAAATAAGCTTCTTTTGTGAGGTTGGTGGTACGATTAGTGAGATTCCTTATTTGTTTATAATAATCCCAATGTACTTCAGGGCCACTTTTTCTAAATCTAGTCAAAGCCTTATTATGAAGCTTCATCAATAATTTCAAATTATCTATCAACCACGATGCTTTTTTTAGTGATTCGTACAGATTTCAGAGGTGCGTGCCAGTTAAAGTCAGAGCTGCAAATATCATATTGAAATGCGTGCTTGTCAAAATATTTGAAGTCTCTAAATGTGTAAAGAATGTCAGTTTTTGTTTTGGAGATAAATCCTATTTTACAAGTGGTCAACTAGTGGTCGGAAAAAGTGGAACAATCTACCGCAGTACAGTCTGTAACTCGTAAACTTTTGAAGCAAATTATGACATCTAATAATTTGCTACTTGTTGAAGAATAGCGAGTTGGTTTCTCAACCACTTGATGCTAGTCAAATGACTTGATGATACCGTCAAGTTCATTTCTCAACTGGATCTAAAAAATCTATATATGTTTCTAGCTAGGTAGATATTTCGCAACGCTACACACCAATAGCTGCTTTTGAAATTTCCTCTTTCCTGTTAGAACTATATATATAAAAAATGATGAATGAATATTATTATCATCATTATTATTTTTTTCACCGTAGTGTGCGCTGGTCAGGCCCTATCCCCCGAAGCCCCGATACATTTGGGAGGGCGCGCCAGCATTATCACCATTCCCGGACCCATTGGGTCCGGGAATCATGTGCCCTGAGCAAGCGCAGTGAGCCAAGAATGACAGTCTTCTGCATCTGTGCGGCTAAGATTTCTGCCTTAGTGCGGCAAGCCGGTATGATTTTAAGATTCGAGAGTAAAGAGGACATCACTCCACCAAGGACTCCAATAATCAGAACAACCATCTTGACAGAGTGATCTGGATAGAGTCTGCGGAGTTCGAAGAGAAAATCTCGATATTTTATCCGTTTTTCCTCATCTTTTCTGACAATATTCGTCTCTCCAGGAGCTGAAAACTCCATGACAAATATCGTTTTGCGCTGGTGGTCGAGAAGTTCCAATAAATTCGGCACTTCTCGTTCCCTACAACGGATTCAATATCCCTCGGAGCGTAGGGCAACACCGATGTCTCGTCAATACCGTAAGAGTGCCACAAGCCAAGTTACTTCACGACGGGATGTTTCGATTGTTAGTATTTACAACTTCGATATGAGTCACCCGGTTGACTTCAAAAATTTTCTTTCTGTAGCCATAATCAATATACATATAATGAAATGAAGAAATTCCCGAAAAAATTCCAGAAAAAATTAATCGTTTGGTTTACAGGGACCATGTCTTATGGGGTGCCCCACCCTGTATAGAAAAGAGACTATTCTTTCGCTTTATTTTTTTATGTTCGAAGCTATTTGGGGTAGCTTGTGATGACCTATTTCCTGGATAGAATATAGCATCTTCGAATTGAAATGAAAAGTTAAACTATTGAGTATAGAGATACTTACGTATGAGAAAATTTTCTAAATGAAATTACCAATATTAATCTCTCCCTACTACCTACACACTAGGCTCTGGTGAACGTTTGTTCGAAAACAACTACTTTTCCGGCTGATACCGCGCTGGATATTGAATTATATCCGACAAGCATTTATGCAGGATATCTCACAGAGGTTAGTTTCGCAGATGTTTCTAGTTCATTCAGCAGCAGGGCCATTCTGAAATTATTCAAGTAGATCACCTGCAGACGGCGGTGATCTTACCTCTCGTCAGTACAGGAAAGATCCTACCCAGACAGCAAAGTGCCTGGTACGAATAATTTCAACAGGGCCCCGCTACATATATAAAACCTTCGCCTGAAAGAAAAATTGTCAACTACTAACAACTGCATCCCGTAAACAAAGCCCAGTCTTCTAATTGTCTAGAGACACAGCTTCATGAATGTGAACAATATTATGAAGAAGGTGCACTTTGAGTTTCATATAACAATTAGAATCGCTGAAATGAGTAAAACTTTACAGATTCTGTTTCCTGATAATGAGATAAAATAAATGCAAAGAGTCGCAAATGAAAGATTTTATGAGCGTTCGGGTTATTTTGTACCTGCATTGGCATGCGTTTAGGAATTTATTCAAAGATACTTGTTGAAACTGATAACGATATTTATTCATTCATTTACAATCAATATTGTTACAACATTTCAATTCGAAATATTCACATGATGATTTTTCTTAAGGACAAAACACAAGCACTACAGGAAAATCATTAAGGCTCTCTCAGAGCGGTACCTGTACAAAAGTGGCGATTCAAATTCCATTTGAATCGCTGGATATTGAACCCATTCTAAAAAATTTCCCCATGAAGTTTATTCCACATGAACGCAGTTCTCCAAATGAAAGAGTTTTTGAACAGTGCAGTTCGAAGTGTAGTGAGATGAACCTCGAAACGATGAACAGCCACAGTCCGTCGCGTATTTCTGAAGTACTGCTCATGGTGGAATCAAATGTGCCAAGTCACTTGAACACTTCCTGTGAAAGTATATATACAAGAGAGACAAATCTGCAACCTTTCTTCGATGTTCCAGACTATCAAAGTTAAATAGGTATGCTTATTCGTACCACCTACAGTAAATATGCATACTTGAAGTGTAACTGCAAATAAAATTATTTAAAGGAACGATTTCCTCACCTACACGCTAGGTTCATGGACTAACACCTATCAGAAAACAACTACTNCATTTCTTGGTAACAAGAGCATTGTATATCGAGGAAGTGAGCTTTGCGATAGCGTCTTGTGTTCTTTTCCTTTCACGAAAACCATATTGTGTTTCTGAAATCATGTTGTTTCGTTGAAGGTGGTGTTCCTATCTACAGCGGGCCACTTCGTAGAAAAAGAAGCCAACCGGACCATTGTCATATGCTACAATCTAATCAACAATTTGAAAAGAAGAGCAAACTACGAACGATTGAAAGAAGAGTTGCAGGATCTGTCACAGCAAGTAGCTCGACGAAACCCACGCTTGACTGCATCGGGATTTTTTGTTATCAACCTGACCATGCTTGGTTGCATAGTGTCAAGTGTCACTTCTTATATCATCATCGCTCTTCAATTTTTTAAATAAATCGTGTAATTATACCTTGTGACATTTGAAATGGTTTCCATTACTACTTTATTTTTACACTTTCAATTCAACGATGTTTTTTCAGAATCAAGAACAAACTTGAAATAACTAAATGAAGAATAAAATTCAATTCAATGTATTCATTCATTCATTCTTATACATATTTGTGGCACATCGATATGCCACATTATATGTTTTTCTTGTGAATTATCTCACTGAATATATGGAAAACACCTAGACATGAATATGTCTGTTTTACTTCTTTGATTGACGGCTTGTTTATTTTGTGGAAATTCATGACAACACACTTCTGTCTATTTTCCATGATAGTATTATATTTGTTGACTAATTTCGGCCATTACACCATTTTCAAACCTAACTAGATTACATTCAAATCTGAGTATTTATACCTACATTGTCGATACCTATCAATAATTATAATAATAATGATAACGCAGGACTCGATACGATATAAGCGTAAAGGCCTGGATCGATTACCGTAAGGCATTTGATACCATTTCGCATGAGCTCATCTTGCATTTGCTCAGATGCCTTGCGGTACACGACAACATAGTGAGATGCATTGAACAACTGATACCACTTTGGCGAACTCGCTTTACCATAACATCTGGTCAAGCAAAAGTCCAAACAGGGGGGGTCACTTTCAGAAGGGGTGTATTTCAGGGTGATTCCCTCAGTCCCCTTCTCTTCTGCATCTCACTATTGCCATTATCCGTTGGGCTCAGAAACACTCGAGGGTATAACTATGGCACCCCCGGATACCGGAGGCATAAAGTCACCCAATTGTTTTATATGGATGATCTTAAACTCTATGCCTCTGGAGAGAAGGATCTACATCAGTCCTTGAGGATGGTGGAAGAGTACACGCATGCTATCGGTATGAAATTCGGGATAGACAAATGTGCAATGATCCATCTCAAAAGAGGACGATGCGGGGACTACGGAGAGGATGTGCAGCTCGTAGATGGAAGCATCCTACACCNCTATGAAGATCCCCAGATACTTCACTGATTTTGTCAGTTTCACATCTTGGTTCTCCAAACATATTTTTTTGTATCTGGGCAAAGTTGATTTGTGAGATACAAATGGTAAAATATAAGCCATATGAAACCGACTCCTCCGAACTCAAATTTCCATTTACTAGAACTTGTTGTTTTCCTCCTCTGATACCAAGATGTTTTTCCAGCAAAAACCCATGACTGACCGTGTCGAAAACCTTTGCTAGGTCAAAGAGAATACCCAGACGCCATTTCTTGGTATCAAGAGCGTTGTATATCGAGGAAGTGAGCTTTGCGATAGCGTCTTGTGTTCTTTTCCTTTCACGAAAACCATATTGTGTTTCTGAAATCATGTTGTTTCTATCTAAATATTCCACCAATCTCTATTTTATGATTTTTTCGAACAGCTTTGCAAAAGATGAAGTCAAAGATATCGGTCGATAATTCGATATACTTGTTTTTTTCCCTCCTTTATACATTGGCTTAATAGTAGCCGTTTTGGAATGATCTGGTAGATACTACACCCGTTTCCATACAGAGATTGAAAATATAACACAGTGGTTCAACTATATATTCAAAGGATAATTCAATGATTTCATTTTTTATATGGTCTGGTCCAGATGCTTTGCCATCTTTTAAATTCAAACATATACTTCTCAATTCCTCTTCGTCAGTGGGTTTCAAGAATAAAGATTTATCTGAGTATTCGAATTTATGTTCGCCTATGGGATTTGAAATTTTCTAAGCTACTTTTTGGCCTACATGCGAGAAATAATAATTTATTTGATTTGATATTTCTAGTGGATCAGTGATTTCAGTATTGTCTTCTAGGATTATTTTCGTGATATTTTTGTGTTCTTTCTTGTAATTGCTTGTGTAATTATTTATGACTGCTCACAATTTTTTTTGATGTTTTTTCAAATTTCTCGATTTCTAATTTGAAGTAGTCTCGTTTAGACTTTTTCAATAATTTATTCAGATAGTTTCTATAATTCAAATATTTTATTTTCTTGTCATCATCTACCGGATTTTTTATATGGATTTGAAATAGTTTATCTCGTTTTTTTATTGAATTCACTAGTCCCTGTGTTATCTACGGTTTTTTTATTGTTTCTCATTTTCCATGTGAATGTTGTTGTCGCGGCTTCAATTAAACCCTCAAATATGTTATGAAATATGACAAAAGCATCATTCGAATCGTTATTTGCATATATTTGATCCCAACATTGGATCTCTAATAAGTGTATCAATTTTTGTTCGTTCAATTTCTTGAAGACATTTTAGGATTTTCCTTCTCTTCGATATCACTAAGTGCAACTAGTACTGGATAATGATCAGTTATTGCTACTTTCAGTAAGGCAGGATATGAATCATATTTGCAATCGTTTTTATTTTATGAAAAATGTGCTCTAGGCAAGAAGAGGTTGTATTTGTGACTCTTGTCATTTTGTTTATGAGAGAAATAAAACCATTTGCAGATAGTAAGTTTAGATAGTGGTCAGTTTCTGGACAATTGTGGAGAATATTAGGATTCAAATCACACCTAGATTGTCTATACCTGGGATATCTTCAATTAATAGCAGTATATCGATGAACATAACAAACCATTTTGATAAAATGTAGGTTTTGGAAACTGGGTTATGAAATCAAAGGAGAAAATGTTTTGCTGTTCAATCACCTTTATGAATTCAAGTGTATTGTGTCTAATATTCTTACGAAAATGGGCTTGGTCTAATGAAAACAAAACGCTTTCTATCCAGAATCAAATATGGATATGTTTTTACCCATATCAAATGGAGATATGCAGGAAATTTTCTGTGAAGATTCCTGCACTGACGCCTGTCGGATATAATCCAACGTCCTTCGTGGTATAAGCTAGGGAAGTAGTTGTTTTTTAATAGGCATCAGTCCATTCAACCTACTGTGTAGGTATATTTGAGACTGGCTTGAACATTTAAAGTTCATTTCTTTCGATTTGTTCACTGCCGGTCTTCTAGCATAGCCCACTGACTAGTAAAAAGTTTTTCTTCCCTATTCAGTGGAATCAGGCACATTTCGGATATGCGGTTGGTTAGTACCTCGTCCACTAGATAAAATGACACTTTGTTGTTCACTCCAACTTAGGAAGAGGAATGAAATACTCTGGAAAACTTCCGATTTTCAATTATGGAATATCATTGACTTTAGGTCGATGATGGCCACTATCTTGCACTAACAAGTAGCTAAGGAGCCCGAAACCGGTCTGCAAGTGTGCCCGTTCCAAAATTGAAGGTCGACTCTTTCAGTTGTATTGCCAATTGCATATGCAGGAAATTTTCTGTGAAGATTCCTGCACTGATGCCTGTCGGATATAACCCCTTCGTGGTATCAGCCAGGGGAGTAGTTGTTTTCCGATAGGCGTCAGTCTTTGCAACCTAATGTGTATTCGAGACTTTCTTGAACGTTTAAAGTTCATTTCTTTAGGTTTGGAGATAATTTCATTGGTTTGGTTCTGGTTTGTCACAAAAATTCGACCTACATTCACAGTCCTGAACAGATTGCTGAAGAATATTGCACCCAAACCAGACTCAGGAATGATTTTTATCGCAAGAGCATTCAAGAAAATTTCTTGTGATGCTAGTAAACTCGATGATATATCTAATTTGCACCACATTTTATGTGATTTGTTCAGAGATGTTGATGATATATTGGGTATTTTCCTGTTGTTCTCAAAATAATCAGCTCCATAAAGGAAACATCTGCTTTGATATTTTTCACGGTTATAAGTCCAGAAGTTAATAAAGTATCTTATGGGATGAATTTAGCTGGAGCTTATAGTTTCACGTTTATATATTACATTGTAAGCATAACTTGTTTCATCACATCCCTTTGTTTTCAGATCAACTTTTTTCACCTTCTTTTTTTTCATTCACCTTGATATACTGAGTCTTTCAATAAAAATTAAACGAAGCAGCCACAGTCCGTCGCATATTTCTGATATGTACCGCTCTTGAATCAAATGTGCAAAATCACTTGATCACTTTCTGCGAAAGTATTTATAGAAGAGAGACAAATCTCCAGCCTTTCTTCAATATTCAAGACTATCAAGGTTACAAGTGATGTTCGCGTCTCCAATCAGGCGGAAGGCTCTTTTCTGGATGGAATCCAACAGCCTCAAGGTATGCTTAGGGACAAAGCTCCATGCATGGAAACAATACTTCAAAGAAGGTCTGATCTGAGCTTCATAAAGTATCAAAATTTGCTGCTGTGTGTACATTTTTTTGGTTCGAAATAGTGTTCCCAGCTTCTGAGGAGCAGCCTTCGCAATTCCAGCCACATGAGTTAGCCAAGACATATTGGTGACCATTTCAACCCCCATAAAAATTTATTGAATATGGGATGAAATTAGCTAGAGCTTATAGTTTCACGTTAATATATTACATTGTAAGCATAACTTGTTTCATTATATCCCTTTGTTTTCAGATCAACTCTTTCCACCCTCTTTTTCTTCATTCACCTTGATATACTGAGTTTTTCAATAAAAATTAAACGAAGCAGCCACAATCCGTCGCATATTTCTGATATGTACCGCTCTTGGTGGAATCAAATGTGCAATATCACTTAAACACTTTCTGTGAAAGTATTTATAGAAGAGAGACAAATCTCCAACCTTCCTTCGATATTCAAGACTATCAAGTGATGTTCGCGTCTCCAATCAGGCGGAAGGCTCTTTTCTGGATGGAATCCAACAGCCTCAAGGTATGCTTAGGGACAAAGCTTCATGCATGGAAACAATACTTCGAAGAAGGTCTGATCTGAGCCTCATAAAGTATCAAAAGTTGCTGCTGTGTGTACATTTTTCTGGTTCGAAATAGTATTCCCAGCTTCTGAGGAGCAGCCTTCGCAATTCCAGCCACATGAGTTAGCCAAGACATATTGGAGACCATTTCAACCCCCATAAAAATTTATTGAAGCAGAAAGCTTCACACATTTACGAAAATGTGGGAATCTTCCAAAGAAAGGAAGGAATCAATAAATTTCAAAAATTTACTTTTTAGTAATATATGTAGATCATACAAAGAAGTAATTTTCAGACACAAACTGAAAAAAAAGCACTTTCGAAACATATATTTTCTTATAAACATTGAATTACACGAAAATAAATACTTTCGAAACAAATACTTTCATATGAATGCTGAATTATACGAAAAACTGATATCATTCACAGGATTCCTACACAATATATCTAATGAAAGAAGTAAAATTTCACTTATATGGAACACTGTCATCCTCACCGCTTGAAATTCGATGTTTCGCCGTAAGACACTTGCCTTAGCAGCAAATACGGATAACATTATAAGAAAAAACACTAGATTCGTTCATAATTACGACTTTTTGTTACGAAATGGGTTCAATCCATCCATGTCATCGATGACAGTACCTAAGTAAATAACATTCTTATGTAAACGTCCACCTTTTTCCCCCACGGGGGGTGCCTCAGTTGTAATTTTTGAAAATCCTTTCTTAGTGTGCGCCTTATACATAAGAAACACCTATATACCAAATTACAGCTTCCTAGGACTTACCATTATGGAGAAACAGAAATGAATTAGTGTTAAGTGACTTTCGCATTCATAAGCATAAATTCAGTGATAATGGTGTTCGATAATTTGAGAACCTAATAACTCACACAGTTCATTATTGGATTACTCAATATTTGATGAACGATTCTTCAATCATCAAAGTAAAGACGCTCAGAAGTGAATCGATCATGAAAACACAGTTTATTTCGTGAAAGAGAACGCCGTGATGTCGACTGTTTCAATTCCATCTCATTTCCAGTACATCCTGTGGTTGGGAAATATCGTTGGAGTGATGCCTCTGAGAAAGGAGAGTAAAGTTTTCAAGGTCTACGTTTCAGTCTTATTCTCATTCTTGGTTATGGGATTTGTGTATTCAAAAAAAGAGCAACTTTCCTACACGACAGATGCTCCTAATTATTACATCATCAGACGGTTGAAGCAACTCGTTGACTTTCTTCTAGTCTTTGCCACTGTAATAGCGAGTACTTTTTGCGTACTTCTGTTTCCACAGAAAATCAGAAACATTTGTATAGTTCTTTCGAGTACCAGCAAAAAGTTATCTATCCCTTTGAAGTCTATGGGAAAAGTGTTTTGGTCCTTGGTCATTTTCATGAACTGCGCAATGATATGTTCGACATTGCTACGAATTTGGGCATGGTCAAGCGAAGAAGAAGAGGAGTATGGTAAATATCGTATATTCAAGTTTTTTCAACATTATCAGATGGAAATAGTACTATTGGTTTGGACTTGGTTTGTTACAAACATTCGACTGAGATTCGTAGTTCTAAATAAATCCTTGGAGAGACTCGCAAGCAGTTCAGTAAACTCTGAGGCGCTTTTCACGATAACAGTATTTAATGTATCTCGTAATTCAAGAAGAAAGTTGGAGAACCTATCTAATTTCCATAATAGTCTATGTGATTTGGTGGAAGAAGTTAACAAAATATTTGGATTATTTTTGACAGTTATCGTTTTCTTCGAAGTCTTCGACTTCATAAAAGGAACATGTATATTGATATTTTTTACCATCATGAATACTGAGGTGAATGGAGTATCACACGGTGCTAGCTTTAATGCGTCTTACCTCTCCACGTTGATATATATCTTTGTGAGTATACTCGTTTCTTGAATTTATTTCCTTATTTCTGTTCCATTTCTGCTCCCCAATTTTGTTTTTACTCAATGAAGTTTCATAATCAAAATATAAACTATTAAAGAGTACGAGAGAACAAAATTCGGGCTGGTAGGTTGTGGTCGAATGGAACCTGAAGTACCAAACCTTTGGTCTACTGCCGCGGTAGGCATCATTAGTGGTATGTCATTCGTTGCTAAGACTTCGCATAACCTTCGTTTTAGCAGTTAACACGCTGTAACACAACGTAACCTGTATTGTGAATAGTTAAAGCTATCGCCATCTCAAAGGGCAAAAAATCAATACAGAGAAATAATGCCGCTGCTAACTTGCCCACGTGGACCGAAAAATTGGCGGTTCGTATTGGATGATTTTTACTAACCGAGTTTTATGATTGGCTGAAGAGTCATAAAATTAAATTGGAAGTCATGTTACGGTGACGAATAGAATGTGGGAATGAGTATCGCCGTTGTATCGTCAATGTTCAGTTCAGGAACTGATCGTGATTTGTGTGTTGAAATTGTGTGTTGATATTGGTGCAGTTATAATTACTTAAAATTTTTGTTATCTCTTCAAAATGCGGCGTCCTTGAACAAGTACTAATAGTAATAACGAGTGTGATAACAACGCAACCTGTGTAGTAATTCCAATAGCGATGGCGAACAATGCGAAAAAGAGATACCAATGAATAAGATTCGGATGCATTTGAATATTGAAACACAGAGAGTATGTTTCAATATAAGAATCTACATCTAAAGTTTCGTTTCGAAGAAAACAAACTATTACAAGCAACATCAGATTTGACCAAAATTCATTTCTCAACTTTACGTAAAATAGTCAAAAACAAACCTCATGAACGCAAGACGCCATGTGATACGGAATTACCGAAACTTTTAGATGTTCATCTAATAAAATCATTGAAAAAACAATATTCGACTGTTACAAAAGCAATGAGACTCCTACAACTGAAATCATAAAGAAGAAATTGAATACTTTCCATACCGTGAGCTGCTGTGACATAATTCTTCAGAATTGGATAAAGAAACTAGGATTTAAATTCAAAATGATGAACAAACGTCAAGCAGTTACGAAAAGCAGAAGAATGGTGGAGTTGCGTAACAAATACTCAGAACAAATAACTAAATATAGACCGAAACAACGGCAAATTTTCTATTTGGACGAAACTTGGTATGATACTCACGATACAGTCACGAAATGGTGGACTGATGGTTCGAGAATGTGTACGCCTAACATGCCTGCAAATAAAGGATCGCGACTAATTATTGGGCATTGCGGAGGAAGTAAAGGATGGGTATCGAATTCTTTGAAATTATGTGAAAAAAAACCTGAGGACTGCAATGGTGACTATCATAAGAAAATGGAAGCAAATATTTTTGAGGAATGGTTTGAAAACACTTTGATACCAAATTTCGATGCGGATTGTGAAATAGTTCTTGATAACGCTTCCTATCATTCGCGACAGCTCATCAAAGTACCCAATAAAAATTCGAGGAAAGATGATATACAGAGTTTTTTAATGTATAACAATTTGTATTTTGAAGATAAATATACCAAAAACCAATTACTTGAAGTTTTACAGACAAAAACATTTGAAAAAGTGTATCCCCTTGAGAGTATTGCTGAAAAGTTTGGACACACCATACTGAGACTTCCCCCCCATTTTTGTGTTTTCAATCCCATCGAGTTGATTTGGGAAACATTGAAACGAAGCATCAGGCGTGAAAATAATGTAATATAATTATTGTGATTCTTATATAATCAGAAATGATTATTGAATAACGAAATCAGTTAGCTCCCTAACTATATCATTAAAGGGGAACTATTGAAAGTTACGTTGCACTGTATCGTTTACTTGAACTATACCATTAAGTATGGTACTTCAGGTATTTCCCACCCGAATTTTGTTGTCTTCAATTGGGACTTAGGCCGTAAAAACTCATATTTTCATGAAATGTGCACTGTTTAACAATACATATCATTATTGAATTGATATGAATTGAGATGGTATGATATGCTATTGTGGATCGATATAAGACTCTTTTGTTAAATAGTACTTGCCTCAAAAAATCGATAAAGAAGTATCCGAACGTGATTATGTTGAAACATGGCTAAACACTGCTCAGAATCATCAAGACAATCTTGTTGTCGGTCAACAGTGAACTTGCGCAGTACCCACTTTGAACAGAGCTTTCTGAGTGTTAAACTCTCATGCAATATAAAGCCAACATGTTCTTTCTATATATTTACAATGTCAGCTAACTCACGCAATTTCACTTTTTGATCATTCAGAACGATTTTGTGTATTTTTTTATGGTTTCTGGTGTTACTGCCTCATTTGGACGTCCACTGCGTTCTGCATCATCGGTATCTCTACGATCATGTTTGAAGTCGTCAAACCAACGTTCAATTGTTGTTTCTGATGAAGTCGAGTCCTTATAGTCAACACTTCGCTTGAACGTTATTTTTTTCCATCAAAAAGCAGTGTAAGATTAAAATACTGAATTGTTTTCGATCCCTTGCTTTGAAAATAACAAAAGTAGTTTCACTCTTAGCACAGTAACTCATAAACTTGAGAGTAGAATATCATGAAATTTCTACAGCTTTCTTTTGAAGGTTAGTACTAACTGAAAAAGTGGTGAATGTTATAAAACTAACGCCATCTATGTGTTTGGTCCGAGACTATTCTGCGCATGTAGTAGGTAGGTACTTATATGGGTGGTTGAAAAATGATGGAATATTCCAGTATGAATTGTATTGAATACTTCCTTCTCATATTTTATGTAGGTTAGAAAAATCCGATGGATATATGAAATCACCAGGGGATATACAGGGATGTATATCCCTGTAGATCTATTACAGAAGCATTGTTCTACTCAGTTATTCTTAGAGGACAGGGTCTTCCCATTACAATCTATGGAATCGACAGAAAGGTTGAAGATTGCTCAACCAAGCTGAGTAAAGGTCCACAAGGCAAAGGTCAGCGATCGATATCAAAACTCCACTTTGCACCTAGCGCCTGTGGTAGATACACTTCTTCATCATGGAACATCAAGATTCGAGTTAACTGTCGACCAAATAGATAGTGTCTTTCTGAGGAGAGAAAGCAATGCTTACTCAGACTTAGGCTGGTTCCTTCAGCATAGTTGAGTCCAGCAGGTCATTTATGTCAGCTTAGCATCACTGATGTGAACTATGAAACAATTCAGACAACGTGAAAACATTTTTTGAAGTAAACGTGTTACCAACATAACCACATCAGAAAACATATTCAGAAGAGTTGAGGAATTTAATTATATTCAGACATTCAGGAAATTTTCAGAATTCCCAAATCTATTGATTGCTAATAATTCAAAAATGTTAACTTCTGAACCTTTCTCTTTAAAATGTTATACTTCATAATAGTAGTAGAACTCATGCCATCTACCAAAAGATGGCGGACAAATGTGAAATTGATTCTCACATTCAAGAAACTAGTTATATGTTCTTGTATTCTTTGTGAAAAGATTCTCCCCGTTTGGCCAATATAAAGTTTTGGGCAAGAACCACCAGTCAATTTATATACTCCTGATATATCCGACACTGAAGTTTTGTTTCTATTGTTTTCAATAGATATCATTAAATTTTTCATCGACATTTTTCGGTATTTTTACCTTCCACAATCTGGAAAATATGAAAATTATAATGGAGAACTTTATATAGGGGTTGAATGGACAACCTTTCCAGTTCACCCCGACAAGTTACGGCGTCAAATCGAAGTATTTTTCACGAAGAAAAATGTGGAAGGTGACAATATCCAAAAAAGGTCGATAAAATAGTGATTTTTCTCCACAAAAATGACATTCGTTCAATATTGATTAAAATATTATTTGTCCGGTAAGCCATTTCTGTCATTCTCAAAAACAAACGATATTATTAGTGTGCTCACAAAAGCATATCAATCTCTCCTATGATACCTATTATTGTTTCTTGAAGTGTGATATACCAGGTAGGGGGTCATATTACTCAATTTTTTTTATATGAAGCTTGAATTGTCTATTTGAAGAATTTGTTAAAATTTCTTTCATGATGTTGATATATTTTACCTATATTCATCCAATACAAAATCATTAGTCATTACTAAGGTAGAAGATGATATAATACAAGTTGTTATATAAAGCATGAGTAAAGTACAATTTATTCAATATAAACATACTCGAGAAAGTTATTATATAGCGAAACACGTGTAAACTATGAAAAGCCTGTCAGCCACTCACAATTGTTAGAACCTCTTTAGAGAATATTGGGATACGGGCATACCAGCTGGTGGAAAGTTACCTGATACTCAAAAAACAGTGCGTCACCATTGACAATGAAATAAGCAAGTGCATTATCATGATTCAAAAGCCATGAAAAGTTTTTCCACAATACCGGACGTTTTTTTTGTATTGATTCTCGCAAGCGGCTCATGACATCAAGAATATACTCCTCATTAACCATACGACCAAGTGGAAAAAACTCCTGATGCACTACGCCACAGTAATCTGAAAAAAACAGTCTGCAAAACTTCAACATTTGATCGAACTTTGCATACTTTTTTGGTCTGGCTCTCCTGGGCTCTTTCATTGGGCTGATTGGACTTTGGTTTCGATGTTATAACCATATACCCATGTTTCGTCATCAGTTGTGACCCTTTTGGAAAAATCTGGATCGCCGTTGAAGTCATTCAACAATTCCTGAGCGATGCTCATGCAACAGTTTTTTTTTTTGGTGAAAAATCAGCAATTTTGATACGAACTTCACTACAACACGCTTCAAGCTCAAAATTTCCAAAAAAGTTGCATGGCATGATCGAATCGATATGTCGATATCCTCAACAACTCCTCTAATAGTGTTTCGACGATTCTCTATAATAACTTTCTCACTTCATCAACATTTTCATCAGTTGTTGATGTGCCGGGACTTTCAGAGCGTGCGTCGTCATTCACATCTTCTCGACCTTCTGTGAGAAGCTCGTACCAATTATAAACATTTTTCTGATTCGGAGTACAATCGCCGTATGCCACTGTCACCACTACAAGTATTCGTATCCATATATCTTGTATCCTGTTTCATTCATTAGTTTCATTATTGGATACATCAGTAATTACTGTGGCTGATGGTATGACCTAGACAATAGTCTTATGGTATGAAAAATGTGATACATACAGTAATATACGAAACGTAACTCTCTCTCTTTTTATATTGACTAACTTATACCTCCCTCTCAACTTCTGTTCGCCTCGCTCAATCACGATTTCCGTAACGCTCTTGTCATAAACTCACCAACTTACTTGCCAATTCAAGCGTGCATAAAGACGTTTTACTTCAATGATATCATTATTATTGGAAAAAACCAAGAATCCAATATTTAGCTTTGCTGATGACACCACACTTGTCTCGTCATTCCATTTGGATTCCAGGACATCGGCTACGGGGGCACATCTTCACCGGTAGCAGGAGGTTTCATATCTTGATGAGGATCTAGAAGTAATTTTGAACTGATGTGAAAGTAACCAGTTTCAATTGAATGCTACAAAAATATAGGCATCGGCAAATATAGGCAAGAAGATAAATGTCTCCGAACCGGATATAATAATGATTCCATCCAGAAAAGAGCCATCCGCCTGATTGGAGATATCACGTGCAATCTTGATAGCCTGGAAAATCGAAGAAAGGTTGGAGATTTGTCTATCTTTCATAAATACTTTCACGGGAGGTGACTTGGCACATTTGATTCCACCAAGAGTGGTACATTTCAGAAATACGCTCATTGTTTTGAGGTTCAACTCAAATCACCTCGAACTTCACTGTTCAAAAACTCTTTCATCTGGAGAACTTCGTTTATTTGGAATAAACTTCTTGAGAAAGTTTTTCCAAATGGATTTCATTTCCAACGATTCAAATCCAATGTGAATCGCTACTTTCGCACAGGCACCGCTATGAGATCGCTTTAAGGATTGTCCTGTAGTGCTTGTGTTTTGTACTTGAAAAAAATCAATATTTCGCCCAATGTAAACAATTCTTCACAGAATATTATTAATTTAGAGACTACGGGTTTCACTGAATCAAATACGATTATGACTCTTTATTCATTCATCAAAGATATTACTGTAGGTTCATCCAGAATTTTCGAATCTTCTGCAAACAATATTAATTATAAAATACTCAATAGAATATGTTCAGAATCAAAGGACAAAATACCCTGCGCCAACTGTTCGGATGTGATGCACTGAATACCACATCAGAGCTGTGGTAAAGAATACATAGGGCAAGCGTTCAGATTGTTGAAGGATCGAATAAAAGCACACAAGAGTGACAGCAGGTTGCAACCGGAGAGGTGTGCATTGAGCGATCATGTCTCTAGGAAAGACACTGCATGGATGACAATTCAGTAAAATGTTGTCTACAGAAAAAATATTACCAAGAGGCTTTTCTTGGAAATGATACATATAGCAAATTCGAATGATTCCTAAAATAAATAAACAGACTTGTTCAGTTTACAGATTTGATCTTTTATTTATTTAGATACATCATCAGAAGTGTAATATGTCAGGTTTTTGTCAACATAGAATTCATTTTGGTAACTCATCCAACATTTTGTCAATTATAGATGTACTTCACAAGAGTCATGTTACACGAATTTTCCTTAAATAATTCCATTTTCAACTCAGATGTCATATTATCATATGTAAGTATGGTAGCCGCAGCCAAGCAACATCCAAGTTAGGTGGCAACACTGCGATAGTTGTGTCACAGATCGTTATATCGTTTATGTCGAATGTCAATTGAACTTGAGCTTTGTCATTGGCTGGTACCACACATGTACGAATTGATCATTTGTCAATTGTCAACTTCATATTTGATATTTCCACATGGTCGATGTTTTTCCTCATCAAAGAACAAGAGGTGATTTTTAAAAAACGAAGTATCATTTTATCGTATACAATATTGTTTGTTTCGTTAACTTCGTGTGGTTATTTCATTATCTCTACGTGTAGATATATTGTGTCCAAGTCTTAATCATCCTGTCCATCTTCGTACGCTCAATTGACATTGACATTAATTAATTATTCGGAGCCCACTTGACCTCTTATACATATTTGTGGCACATCNTATCTGGTCGAGGCGGGAATCGAGCCCACGATCTTCCGATGGTGAGTCGGGCGCACTACCACCGCGGCCAATTCCAATTGCTTAATATAATTGTTATTTTCAGCTATTGATTTTCAATTCTTCTTTTTTAGTTGTTTCAGGGATTTTAAATCATTTTATATATTGGACAATGGAAGTCCGAACTAGTGAAATTCATCATGAATCATTGTCAATCACCTTATTACCTGATATAATGTAGTTGAATGTCAATGTATTTAGTAGTAGTTGAAGATATTGGTTATGAAGCATTTGTCAGGAGCTTCAAAAATATGTGTCACAAGACCCCCGTTTCCATTTAATTTATTTTCCCAGATGGCGTCCAGTTGACATCTTGAAAGTTTCATCTGTCAATACCACTTCGAAATGAAGTATTCATGCATTAATTTCATTATCCCAAATTTCAATTTCTTGAGTTGACCCGTTCAAAAAATAAAAAGAAATGCACCACAAGACCCCCGTTTCCATTTAATTTATTTTCCCAGATGGCGTCCAGTTGACATCTTGAAAGTTTCATCTGTCAATACCACTTCGAAATAAAGTATTCATGCATTAATTTCATTATCCCAAATTTCAATTTCTTGAGTTGACCCGTTCAAAAAATAAAAAGAAATGCACTGCACATATACATAATTGTACCTGCAGATGTCTCACGAAAACCATCATTTTTTGCGAATACAATGTGGAGGGTGATACCTCAATATTTATTTCATTTTGGAAAAATTTATTTTTCAAATATTATATAACTGAGTAAACAGAAAACGATCGTTTTTCCCTGAGTTATAGAAATATGGTAAGAGGTTGACTAAAATGTAATTATTGGTGCCACCCTCGATTTTGCGAAAGTACTGGATGTCGATTCAGGTTGATCTGGGAATATTACTCTGGGGCTGAATGACAGAGATCAGTCGTGGGCATATAACACGAATAAATAATTGAAATAATCCATTCGCTGGATGAAAAATCATTAGCACTTATATTACAAAGTCCAATTATTTTTCGTTTCGTTCTGTTCATTTATTGATGTTAATCACCTTCATATGAATATTTTTTCACAATGAAATGTTTTGACAAATAACTCATGTGAATGTTTCTTGGTGGGTTGTACACTAGTGAGAAAGTAAATATTTCGACTATCAGATAAAAAACAGGTGGGAGTGATTGGACTGTCAACTCACAATGAGGTTCATTTAGTTTTCAAAATACGTAATTCTGTTCACTGTGAAAGCTTCATATTCAGAACGAAGTTATGTCAGAGTCTAGGAACTCACTTTATATCAACTATATTATGTGGTTTGGAAATATCATGGGAGTGATGCCTTCAAGGATAGAAAATAGAGCTTTCAAGATTTACGTCTCTATTTTGCTCTCTGTTCCATTGACACTATTTGCAATTTCATTCAAAGGACATTCTATATACTTTTCAGATGTTCCTAACTACTATATTATCGGATCGTTCGTGCTAATTGAACATCTTCTTCGAGTTTTGTCAATTGTAGTATCAATCATATGCTCCGTTTTTCTGTTTCCACAAAAAATTCGGAGTTTTTGCATAGTTCTCAGAAGTATCAGCAAAAAGTTATGTGTTTCTTTGAAATCAAAGAGGAGAATGTTTTGGTGTTCGATCATCTTTATGAATTCAACTGTTTTATGTTCAATATTCTTCAAAAAATGGGCTTGGTCTAACGGCAACGAAACGCTTCCCATGCAAAATCAAATATGGGTATGTTTTTACCCATATCAAATGGAGACAATTCTATTGGTTTGGTCCTGGTTTGTCACAGAAATTCGACTGAAATTCAAAGTCCTGAACAGATATCTGAAGACTATTGCACCCAAACCAGACTCTGGAATGATTTTCACTGTGAGGACATTCAAGAAAATTTCTCGTGATGCAAGTAAACTCGAAGATTTATCTAATTTGCACAACATTTTATGTGATTTAGTCAGGGATGTTAATGATATATTTGGTATTTTTCTGTTGTTCAGTGTTTGCCACCAAATAATCAGCTTCATAAAGGAAACATCGATTTTGATATTTTTCACAGTTATAAACACAGAGGTGAATGGAGTATCGTATGGGGTTGATTTAGCTGCAGCTTACAGTTTTACGTTAACATATTACTTTGTAAGTATTACTATAGTTTCAACATTCTCGTTTGTTCCCCTTATCACCCCACCATCCCATTTTCTCTTTTTCTCCATCTTGATTTTTTTCAAGGACAAAACAGAAGCACTACAGGAAAACCTTAGGGCGCTCTAAGAGCGGTGCCTGTGCAGAAGTAGTGATTTACCTTGGATTGGAATCGCTGGATTAAATCCATTTGGAAAAGCATTCTCAGAAAGTTAATTTCACATAAACGCAGTTCTCGAAATGAAAGACTTCCTGAACAGTGAAGTTCGAGGTGTACTTAGTTGAACCTCTAAACTATGAGCAGCCACAGACCGTTGCGTATTTCTTATATGTACCGCTCTTGGTGAAATCAAATGTATAACTGTTGAATTCTAGAATCGTAATATTCACTCAACACCAAGCTCTGATAGATTTCAGACTGAAATATTGGCTGAGGAATGACTAGTTCAGCGGGAAGAACATTTTAAAATAACGTTATCAAACAGTTAATGATGAAATCATTCACAAAAATCATAGTCATCTCGTTCTTGGCGTGTTACTAAATATTATTGTTTCACCATCAAACCTTTGTTACTGTTTTTACATACCTATGTGGAGTTGGAAACTCTTTTGAGAAAACTCGGAACACAAAACAGAGGAATTTCAAGTGTTTCCTATATATTTTGTGGCCAGCCTCTATGACATGTTGAGCGACAATGGACTTCTCTAGTCTACAAAACTACAATTATCGCCACGAAAAACCGTCAAACGTCTTGACATTTACACATTGAACTAATTCACTGGAAAATGAAGATTACAAAATGTTTCGACCTATTTTTCTGGAAAACAGTTTGTTTTCCAATTCACCTCCATACTTACATTTTTGATAAAATTTGCAAAGTCTTGAAGAAAACACTAAAAATGTACATGTATCGGGTCTAACGCATTGATGTAATAATAATATACTTTATTGTCATTGAGAATAAATCTTGTGGACAAAGCTTATGAAAAAAAAATACAAATGTATGTAAAGAAATAGAGAATAAGAATACAAAAACACCCACAAAAAAGTAAAGTTACAACATACACTATAGTCCAACGTCGACATTTTGCATCAACATGTTTGTGTTCAGATTTTGTTTAAAAATATTATCAACATTTATATAATAGATATATGAACATATATACTTATATGTAATAATACATAAATAAACTCACCCTTTGCACCAGACAATAAAACATTTATATTTAAACAAGAATATNCTAAATTCAAATATGTACATTTTGTCACGTAAATTGATCATTATAGAACTCTTGCAAATTAAAATATGGTCTATCAGTCAAAAATGTTTTTACTCTTATTCTAAACATTGTGTTGGTCAAATTGGCCTGTCTAATATCTGAGGGCAAGTGATTAAACATATCGACCCCATTTTGTAATTCATAGAATTCCTGACCAAATTTATTGAAGGAATTGACTATTTCAACGCGGTGGAACGGGTGCTGTAAGAACGGCATTAAGGGACGTATTTTTGTAAATTAGGCAAACAGATTCCAAATTGAACAAAGCAAACACCGTTAAAATATTTTGCTCAACAAATTTATGTCTGCATAAATCACTAGGTTTAATCTTACACCCATACCTGGTAGCCCGTTTATACAGTACTAATATAGAGAGAAGTGCTGATGAATTGCATATTCCCCAAAACGGTATTCCATAACGTAGGTGGGATTCAACGAGGGCATAATACACCGTTCTGGCAGTTTTGATTCCCAATTTTATTGATGTTACTCTCACTGCATAACATTCAGAACTAATTTTACTTTTAAGTTGTTTGATATGTTCAATGAATTTGATCTTATTGTCAATCTGTTTAAATATGTTTTTCCGTTAATCAGCTGTCGCCCCATATGAACGACAACTCTCAGAAGTTGAGAAACTTGTGCGAGCTAAGGACTAACGAAGTCTTACCTTTTTAACGTGTGATTCCTAACACGGTTGCAGAATCATCCCAGCTTCAACTAAATACATTCTCTCGAGAAAAATATCTGGTCGAGGCGGGAATCGAACCCACGGCCTTCAGATCGTGAGTCGGGCGCAATACCACCGCGGCCAATTCCACAGTGTGGAATAAATACCTAGAAATTTAGATTTAGTCTCGTTTTTGATCGCTAAGTTATCATCAAATGACAGGTCATCAAGAGCACATCTGAATGATTAAATGTTTGTTTCAGTGATATCGAAGGATAGCAAATTAGCATCATACTACTCCTTGATTTGTTTCATTGTGTAAATCATTTGTTTCACAATATCGTCGTGTCATTAGCGAAAAGAGTGAAATTTCTAGAAATGCTCAAATTTGGCAATGTTTTCAGTTAGTACTAACATTTGAAAGAAATATTTTTTTTCTGATTGATTTGGCCGTTACTTGATGAAGATCCATAGTAATTTCAAAAACTACACCTCACGATTTGATCTCCACAAACTTTATTTGAAAAATATATCACAACATGTTAAAATGAAGCCACATTTTCCGTTGGTTGTCCAAAATACGTTAAAGCTCTATAATTTTGATTATCTACCTCATCAATGGGAAAAATGTTTCGAATCGCTTTTGTGTAGACTTTCTTGGCAAGTATTTCGTTTATTAATTCGGCTTTAAACCCATTGTTTACCGCAATTTGCTTGATGATATTGAGAACAACAAACATGATTTTTCAATTTATCACAAACCGTCCTATACGGATATTACTATACATTACGATTCTACCCATCCCTATCAACACAAAGTAGTAGCTTATTATAACATAATTCACAGATTAGTCAATGTTCCTCTTTCAATAGATAATTTCGATAAAGAACTTAATATCAAAACCGAGAAAGAATTATTATTGATGTAGCTGTGAGGCAATATGCTTCAGGCAATCATAATTGAACAGGTACGTTATGTAGAGGTTCTGGTAATTTCATCGACTGGTTTGAAAAGGGAAACACATCAACAATTATATATAGCGTTATTGGAGCGTTTGAAGGCCGAAATTGCAAAGAAACGACCACATATGGCAAAGAAAGAAACTTTGTTACACCAAGACAACGCACTGTGTCACAATTCGATCAAAACAATGAAAAAATTGCATGAATGGGGCTTCGAATTCCTCTCAGATCCACCGGAAAAACCTATAGCACCACATCATCTGAAGATCTTGATCTGCCAATGTCCTCTCTCTCATGAAACAAAATGGAGGATGTCTCCAAAGGCTCCACTAAATTCACTTCATTGCCAGAACACTTATAGTCCAGTCATTTTAGGGGGTTTGCCTGGGAAAGTGGACATACCCAGCTGTAAATTTGTATGAACTTTGTATTTTGGCATCATAGAAGTATTCTCAAAATTCACATATGATTCGACGGCCGCAACTTCAATAATTGGGGGTCAAAAGTCAGAAAAACCGACTTTTTGTACGTTTTTTGCCAATATCTCATTTGCAATGGGTTCTATGCTAATTGTATTCGTAATTATTATTGTAGAGAATTGAATTCTCTACAACTATTATTTGTAGAGCAATATTAGGTTTTTTCNGCAAAAAGTCGTTTTTTTTGACTTTTGACACCTCAATTTTTGAAGTTGCGGCCGTCGAATCATATGTTAATTTTGAGAATACTTTTATAATGCCAAAATACGAAGTGTATACAAATTTACAGCTGGGTATGACAACTTTCCGAAATACAGGCCTAAATCGACCTAAAATGACTGGACAATTAGTGACACGACTATCGTCAAACTTAAACCAGTTCGTTTCGTCTTTGACCAAGGCGTAATAATGACCAGATTCAACGCCAGAACCACAATGAACAATGACTATATGAAGATTATAATGGTGGTCTGCTAGATTGAAGTGTTCATCTATTTCGAACTTTCGTAAAAGTTTGGTGCTTCCGTTAAAGGTCGAGTCGAATTGTACCAGTTTGTGTCTTCATGGATTACCACAATATCATCGGCAAAGCTGATAATTTGACCTTCTTTCTCTAATAGAAATATGTTATTCATATAAATTGTGAATAACAAAGGACCCAACACCGTCCCTTGAGGCACACCACATGTTACTTCCTTTGTCAGGCTGATTTTATCATTTATTTTGATCTATTGTTTTCAGTTTTTCAAATAACTGTACCTCTTATTTCCATGTCCTCTAAAGTTTCCAGGAGTATGGAATGGTGGACGATGTCGAAAGCCTTTTCCAAGTCTACAAATGTACCGATTACTGGTTCACCTCCATCTATGCATTCGTTAATACTGTTTGCTAATAAATTTATTGCATCTTGAGTTGACATGTGGTTTCTAAAACCGAATTGGGAATTTGAAAGTGAATGATGTTTTTTCAGGAATTTGTTAACTCTCGCTACACTACAATCCTTTCCAATACCACTCGCTACACTACAATCCTTTCCAATACTTTAGCCAGGCTTGTTTTAAGTGATATTGGTCCGTGATTTGCCACATCACTTCTATCCCCAGCTTTGAAAATTGGTATTACAGTATTGTTTTTGAATTCCATTGGAAATTGCCCTCTTTCAAGTAAACTGCTAATTATTACAGTAAGGGGAAGACTATTATTTCACCAATCAATAACGCTTGCTTTTAACTTTTCTGACATGTTGATTTGCTTCACTTATATCAATCGATATCGTTTGGTGGATTGACTGGTACATCTGATTACTCAATACTTTTATTACTTCGCTGTCAAATATTGGTGATTGTGGTATTGATAATAGAAGTATAGACAGGTGGGAGTTGATCTATTGAGTCAAATGATAATTCCAGTTCGTTGTATAAGAACATAGCAGCAAAAATGTCGACCCCCTCAAGCACATCTCATGTCAAATACATTCTCTGGTGGGCAAATATCATGGGACTGATGCCGCTCAGGGAGGAAAATAAAATTTTCAGAGTTTACGTGGTAGTTTTTCTCTCATTCTCACTGATGGGATACTTTTATTCAGAAAGAGGACAATTTTTGTACGCGTTAGTTGGCTCCCGTTCTTTCATCATTAAATTTTTGATGCTGATGAGAAATTTCCTCTTGGTCATATGTGTTGTGATAGGAAGTATATCCTGCGTATTTCTGTTCCCAAAGAAAATCCGGAAAATGTGTATGGTTCTTGAGAGTATCAGCAAGACGTTGCTTGTCCCCTTGAAGATCATGAAGAGAGTGTTCTGGTGCTCTATCGTCGTCGTCAATTTTGTGATAGTTTGTACATCATGCCTACGAATCTGGGCATGGATGAACATTGACGAAACTTCTTCGACTAAATATCATGTACTGAAGTTTTTCCACCGATATCAGATTGACATATTGCTATTAACTTGGACCTGGTTCGTCACGGATATTCGATTGAAGTTTAAGGTTCTCAACAGATCTTTGAGAAAAATCAATATGGATTCAAAATACTCTGGTCAGGTTTCCAGTACTGGTGCTTTCATGGGGCCACCTGGTGACGTGATGAGAAAAATCAATACTTTGTCAAATTGCCACCAAATTCTATGTAATGTGGTCACAGATATCAACAAAATATATGGATTGTGTTTGCTCATCGTCATCCTCATCGAAATTGTCGAAATCATCTTAGAAATATGTTATGTGATATTTTTCATAGTCATAAATACAGAAGTGGATGGAGTGAATGGCAGCTTTTATGCTGCTTATTTTTTAACACTGATATATAACTTTGTGAGTATGATTTGGTTTTTCTTAACTGAAACTACCATATTTCTACTTCCATTTCATTCTCCACTCTTATTCATTATTTTCTTTCAATCAGTATCATCTACCCTTCTCTCTTCCCCCAATTTCGCATATAACATTTTCGAAACTTTCAGTTGAAGAATCATTGATTATACAGGGTGAGGCACCCCATACGACACGATCCCTGTGAAACACATTATTGACTTTTTCGAAAATTCTCCCATTTCTTTATATGTATATTGATTAAGGCCGCAGAAGGAAATCATTTTGGACTCTACAGGGTCGCTCAAAAAAGTGTGACATATCAAGTTTGTGTTTTTTAAATAGGTAAGGAAAAATAATTTGATTTNTTCCAATACTTTAGCCAGGCTTGTTTTAAGTGATATTGGTCCGTGATTTGCCACATCACTTCTATCCCCAGCTTTGAAAATTGGTATTACAGTATTGTTTTTGAATGCCATTGGAAATTGCCCTCTTTCAAGTAAACTGCTAATTATTACAGTAAGGGGAAGACTATTATTTCACCAATCAATAACGCTTGCTTTTAACTTTTCTGACATGTTGATTTGCTTCACTTATATCAATCGATATCGTTTGGTGGATTGACTGGTACATCTGATTACTCAATACTTTCATTACTTCGCTGTCAAATATTGGTGATTGTGGTATTGATAATAGAAGTATAGACAGGTGGGAGTTGATCTATTGAGTCAAATGATAATTCCAGTTCGTTGTATAAGAACATAGCAGCAAAAATGTCGACCCCCTCAAGCACATCTCATGTCAAATACATTCTCTGGTGGGCAAATATCATGGGACTGATGCCGCTCAGGGAGGAAAATAAAATTTTCAGAGTTTACGTGGTAGTTTTTCTCTCATTCTCACTGATGGGATACTTTTATTCAGAAAGAGGACAATTTTTGTACGCGTTAGTTGGCTCCCGTTCTTTCATCATTAAATTTTTGATGCTGATGAGAAATTTCCTCTTGGTCATATGTGTTGTGATAGGAAGTATATCCTGCGTATTTCTGTTCCCAAAGAAAATCCGGAAAATGTGTATGGTTCTTGAGAGTATCAGCAAGACGTTGCTTGTCCCCTTGAAGATCATGAAGAGAGTGTTCTGGTGCTCTATCGTCGTCGTCAATTTTGTGATAGTTTGTACATCATGCCTACGAATCTGGGCATGGATGAACATTGACGAAACTTCTTCGACTAAATATCATGTACTGAAGTTTTTCCACCGATATCAGATTGACATATTGCTATTAACTTGGACCTGGTTCGTCACCGATATTCGATTGAAGTTCAAGATTCTCAACAGATCTTTGAGAAAAATCAATATGGATTCAAAATACTCTGGTCAGGTTTCCAGTGTTGGTGCTTTCATGGGGCCACCTGGTGACATGATGAGAAAAATCAATACTTTGTCAAATTGCCACCAAATTCTATGTAATGTGGTCACAGATATCAACAAAATATATGGATTGTGTTTGCTCATCGTCATCCTCATCGAAATTGTCGAAATCATCTTAGAAATATGTTATGTGATATTTTTCATAGTCATAAATACAGAAGTGGATGGAGTGAATGGCAGCTTTTATGCTGCTTATTTTTTAACACTGATATATAACTTTGTGAGTATGATTTGGTTTTTCTTAACTGAAACTACCATATTTCTACTTCCATTTCATTCTCCACTCTTATTCATTATTTTCTTTCAATCAGTATCATCTACCCTTCTCTCTTCCCCCAATTTCGCATATAACATTTTCGAAACTTTCAGTTGAAGAATCATTGATTATACAGGGTGAGGCACCCCATACGACACGATCCCTGTGAAACACATTATTGACTTTTTCGAAAATTCTCCCATTTCTTTATATGTATATTGATTAAGGCCGCAGAAGGAAATCATTTTGGACTCTACAGGGTCGCTCAAAAAAGTGTGACATATCAAGTTTGTGTTTTTTAAATAGGTAAGGAAAAATAATTTGATTTTATATCAGATACCACGTATCTAACTATAATCGTTCTCGAATTATTGACATTTTTATGAAAATGCTAGGTACAATTGGAAACTGAATGACATCGAAATGTATGGAAATCATCCCTTCGAGTTCTGACCAAACATAATAAGATGTTCTGGGTTATCGATTCCGATTAAACCTGTTTCTCAATATCATAAAGAATCTTCGAGAATTATCGTCACTTTTTATGTTTTCGGACAAAAAAAACTTCATTATTCCAAATGGACACCCTGTATTTTTTTGTCTGAACAATTTAAAATTCAATCATTTTCCGTTTCATTGTGGAGTTCCCTATATTATTTACCATTATGAATTCTTTTGTATTTTTTTATACTTTAAAAATGTGGTATTTATCTTTATTTCAAGGGGAAGCATGTTATACAGTTTTGGAGCGAAATATTAGACTGAACGTTGGGTATGACTTTTTTTGTAAAGGGGTATATCAATGGATAAATTATGTACATTTCTGGTGTATTTTGTATTTGCCTTAGAATAATTGATATTGTTTGAGTATATCCATATAAGACACTGGTGTGCATACAAACTTCTTATATCAAGCAGATTAGTTTTATAATAGAGTTTTTCTATATCAAATTGTCTGTTTTTTTCAACACTATTTTCAAAACTGTATTCTGGAGCACCTGTACAATATTTAGCACATTCTCAAACATTCCACCCCACACTGTGATACAATATCGTATAACTGACTCAACAAGAGATTTGTAAGCAATAATTAAGCTTTTTCTGTGAGTATATCCCTGAGTACAATAATTTTATAGCTAAGATGTCTAAGTCTTTTTACTATATATTGCAAATGTTCATCCCATCTCAGATGTTGGTCCATTACAACTCCTAAATACTTTAGTTTAGTAACTTTTCCAATATATGGACATTCACAAATTGTTTCAGAACACTTTGGCATATGTAAATTAATTTTTTGTTGGACAGGTTGGTGGTTGCTCAGAAGAGTGAAAGTAATAAATTTCGATTTTTCAACATTTAGGTTGAGAAGATTGTTACTTAACCAAATTTGTATTTCACCCAAACACTCTTCTGCTACTTTATACACCTGTTGCCATGTATCACCTGTACAGATAATTGCAGTATCGTCAGCATATGATATGAGGTGCCCTTTGAAATTATTTATGCCACTTAAACTATTAATATATGCTTAAACTAGTATCGGGCCTAAAACGGTACTTCGAGGTACGCTACTAGAGATTTCAGCCAGTTCACTAACATTGTTACCTATTTTGACCCTTTGTGTTCTACAAGAAAGATAATCTGTAAAAACATTATTTGCTGGTCCTCGTATTCCAGATAAATTCAGTTTATTTAAGAATACAACAACTGTTGATAAATTAATAATCGTGATTCTCATGATCGATGCGAATATGACTTAACTTTTTCGTTTCGTAGGTTAGAGTTCTTGCTATATCAGTCGTGGCGGATTCAATGGCAAAAGAAGCAAACGACACAATCAGAATATGTTACGACATCATGAGCAAGCTAGATTCTAAGCGTCAACCGGAAACTCAATTACTCAGAAAAGAACTTGAGAGTTTCGCTCAACAAGTGAGTTTCAGAAATCCATCCATCTCAGCGGCTGGATTTTTTACAGTTGATTTCACCATGATGGGATTCATTTCATCCAGTGTCACTTCCTATATTATTGTAGCCATACAATTCATGAGGGATAAGTAAAGAGGTGAGTATTGAACATTTCGAGTATGATACATTGTGTGTCACATCGAGTTTCTGAAAAAGGGACAAGAAATATAGTTTCTGGAATGTTAGGAGGATTTTTATACTTATTTTTTAGGGTATTACATTTGAGATCATCGGTGATTTTCTTAGGTATAGAGAGAAAGTATTCATTGAAGAGGTCTGAAATTTCTTGGGGATTCGTGACATACTCACTATTATGAAGAATAGTTATATTTCTTCCCACATTTGAGGAACCATTAATATCATTTATCACTTGCCAAGCTGTTTTTGTGGGGTTGTCGGATGCCGTTATTTTATTCTGATAAAACTTACGCTTGGTGTTTAATATTAATCTAAGATGTAGTTCTTTTGATTTTTTATAAGTTTCTGCCAACCCTGGATAAGAGTTTTTGAGGATGTTTAGATCTTTTAACTTTCTACTTGATGTTTTTACTTCATCTGTGACCCAATTTTTTGATAGGTTGAGATGACACTTTTTAAGAGGAAAGGCATGATTAAAATGATAAAGGTATATACTATAAAAAGTTTGGAAAGCTTCTTCCACATTTGAGTTTTCAATGACATTCTGCCAGGTTTCGTCCATGAGAGATGACTGAAAATCCTTCTGTTTTTGTGAACTGAAGAATCTCCTATATGTTCTTATTTCAATACATTCTCTGAATCAAGGTAGCTTTGAAACGACATTTATTTGATTTGCTCACGAAATTTCCATTGACAGTTGTTATATTTCACTTCATCAAAAATATTAAGTATTTACTAAAGTGAAGTCACATTCATATTCTGTTAATAATTCATTAAACAGACTACCATTTTATTTATTATTCAATTTAACCGAAACAACAACAAAATATAAAACACAAATGTAATAATTTCAGAGTAGGTGTTCGAAATGACGATCATCCTGTTGAGTACCAAGATCCACTTTCTCTGTGAAAGACTACTCAACATTTGATAACATCTGAGGTGTCACTCTGGTGATTTCGCTGGCCAAAGCGGCACATTTTTCAGAAGCTAAGGCAGATCATCTCGTGAAAATTGTGAAAATTTTTACCGTTCAAGTTTCCATAAAAAAAGTATGGCCCTATAACTTGTCTACCTTCAATTTGTCCCCACAGACCACCTATTTTGATGATCCAGAGTACAAAAAAATGAGGATTCACAACACTTCTATAATGGAAGTTGTGCCTGTTCACTAAGCCATTGTTAGGGAGGGAAGATTCATCAGAAAAAAAAATGGAATCGAAAAATTTTCATCCTCACTAAACTTGTCTAGAACCCTCTGACAAAATTCAATTCGTCCATGAATGTACGTTTCATTTGGATACGGTACGGGTAAAATTTGTATTTTTTTATTATCCCACCTAGAAATGCTCCGTCTGCTCATTCAGCCATCTTTCTTGATTTTACGTTGACTCATATGAGGGTTTTATATGATTGATTCCATGATAAGAAAATCATTTTCCCCATTTTCAATCAAAGGTTTTTGCCTGTTGGCCTTTTCATGAGCTACACTTCCAGTCCTATGAAATGAACGTAGCAATTCAGTGTCCTTGTTTTTCTAGTTTAAAGGCCGTGAATTTTTGGAATTTTTTCTTGACGTTTCGCTGGCGCGAGTGGCTAGCTTCTTCAGAGGTTTAACCATCATGACTTGCTGTCCGATGACTAACGGGACAGAGTGAGCAAAAAACACAAAGTGAAGTTCGAAAAACTACACGAGGGTGTCTGTACAGCGGTCCCTCGTTTAGACTTGTACAGAGTGGTCATAAACCGAACAGAACGGGTTCTCACTGAAGATGAAACGTCAGTGTTAGCACGAGGCGGTAACTTCGCGATCATGCCACGACGGGTTCCAATCAGGAATCTACCGGATGAAGAAGCGGAGGAAATCAGGATTGTGACAACAAACATCCTAAGCAAGGCACGACCTCCTGAATGAAACATCCCTAAAAGAGAGATTGTAGCCTTAAAGAGCTTGAACTCTGATGAGAGCATCACGATACTTCCGGCAGACAAAGGAAATGCCACGGTGATTTTGAAAAGGAATGAATATAACAACAAAATAGAAGAACTACTAGACACAGCACACTATCGCAAACTTCAACGGGACCCAACGCAATCTAAGTTAAGGAACGTGAACAAAATCATTAGATCTTCCTCACTGTCGGAAACCACACAGAAAGCCATTCTTAGAACTGATGCTGTTCCACCTAGGCTCTACGGGCTTCCGAAAATACACAAAACCAACATTCCACTGACATCAATAGTCAGTACCCCGGGCTCTCCGACCTACCATTTGGCGAGGCATCTGACCTTGCTCCTACAACCTCATGTGGGAAAGACCAACTCCTACGTCAAGGACTCGACAGATTTCGTTGGTAAAACCAGGGGCTTAACACTGGAGCCGACGGATATTCTGGTCAGCTTCGATGTGGTGTCCTTGTTCACCAATGTCCCACTGGAAGACTCTATGAGGGGGTTAGCCCACGTGTTCCCGAATGACGTCGTCGAACTCTTCAGAGTATGTCTCACAGGAAGTTACTTTCAAAGGAGGGGAAACTTCTATGAGCAACTAGATGGCGTTGCGATGGGGAGTAACCTTGAGATCGAAAGGATACAGTGCCTCCGAAATCAGGAAAGTCATGAAACTGAAGAGCACCACGGTTCAAAAAGTAATGGTTGCACGCGCATATCTACCGTTTATCCCAAGAGTCATGGACAGAATTGGAAAACTATTGGATAAACACGACATCGAAACAGTCTTCAAAACCACGAGGAAGATACAACAAAGCTAAAGACAAAAGAGGCCCATTATCAGCAGCAGGAGTCTATCGCATACCGTGCACTTATGGGAAGGTATATATCGGAACTATCAAACGATCAATGGGAACAAGACTGAAAGAGAATAAAAGGAACTGCAGACTAGGCCAAGCGGACATGTCAGCTGTCGCAGAGCACGCGCTTAGTGAAGGAGACCACATAACGCTGTTTGAAAAGACAGAACTAATTGCCCCCAACCAAGGATACTATAGCCGACTGGTACGGGAGGCAATAGAGATCCACAAACACACGGATAATTTTAAAAGAAAAGAAGAAGCGGTGAACCTCAATCGAGTATGGGGCCCCATTTTAAGGAATTCGAGAATAACGAACAGAATGACAACAGGCAGCAAGATTGTTAATGTTCCAGGTTCAAGTACAGGTACAAGTGCAGGTACAAGTACAGGTACAGATACGGGTACCAATACAACTGATTACCTGACAAGACATAAATACGCTTTACGAAGCCTAAAAGTTAGTCATCGGACAGCAAGCCATGATGGTTAAACCTCTGAAGAAGCTAACCACTCGCGCCAGCGAAATGCCAGGAAGGAATTCCAAAAATCCACGGCTTTCAAACTCGAAGAACAAGGACACTGAAAACCTCAGCCGCGAAAGTCTAAACCATTTTATGTAGCAATTGTTTGAAAACCAAGTTGTTTGGATGATTTCGGTCTGGACATTTTTGGCCATACACCCTCAACGCCTGAAGGCAATTCTTTAAACACCCACCAATCGCTGAAATAATATATATTCGCCCTTAAATGGGAAAAGTATTCATTTTCAATGATAATAATGCAGTAAATGTTTTGAATGACGTAAAACACAATAACTGTCAATGAGAAGTCATTTAGTTTTCGTTCCTGATGTGGTGGTGGACGGATGTGTTGACAGCGACCGTCCACAAAGAAGGCACGCGGACGCCATTGTTGGGGACGAAGCTCAGTTTGTGTTGTGCATGTCTGCCGTCATAGAACGTGCTAGCATTAATTTCAAAGTTANGGAATAACTAGGATGCTGGGTATGCGGAACTGCTATTTTCAACTGAAGGACGAATTGTCTACGCAAGATGAGGAATTGCCAATGGTATCGCCACTTTCACAAATTTCAGCCAAAAAATATATGGAGTGGTTTGAAATTCTGGCCATTGAAGAAGCCTCGAGATTGGTTGAGATACGTTGATGACACCTTCGTAGTATGGAATCACGGGAATACAGAACTAGACATCTGTATGAAGCATATCAACAGCGTAAAACTTTCCATCACATTCAAATGGAGTAGGAAGTCCACAACAAATTGCCATCCTCAGATGTATTCGTGAAGAGGACCGACACTAAGTGGAAGATATCTGTATATTGAAAAGTCACTCACATGGACAGTATCTGAATCACGAATCCAACCACCATCACTCTACCAATCCAATCGTGATTCCGGACTCTGTAATACGGAGGAAGATTTCAAAAAGAAACTAGGCATCATCAAAAAAGATCTTCAATGTAATGGTTAATCCGAAGTGATGGTGGAAGAGACTTCGGCCAAAAGACACCAAAAGCCTCGCAAGGAAGAGAAGCCGTTACAACCAGTGCTTGCACTTCCCTACATCAGAGGATTGTCGGAAAGGATGAGAAGAATTGGGTCCAAGTACAACATCAGAACCTGCTTCAGATCCAGAAACACCATCCGTAGCAACCTCACGAAAACCAGGCCACCAAACGCGGACTGCGATTCCAAGAACTGAATTTACCGGGTATCCGGTATGCGGCAAATCTTATACCGGTGAAACTGAGAGGCCATTGCAAATCTCCATTGCCTAGCATTAAAAACACACAGACAGCGAGGGGAAACCAGTAAATCGGGAATAGTAGGGCATGTGTGGACTCATCAACAAAACAACAACTGGTCCCAAGCTGAGATTAGTCATGCTAGCGTAGCTGTTTTTGAGGTATATTTGGTTAGTTCTGAAGTTAAAAAGCAATTCATATCACTGAAGGAAGACTTAATATTTGGAGATTTTTGGAAAAAATATTTGATTCACTAGTCTAAATTGAGAAGTTATGCCGTATGTTCATGAACTTTGGAACGTGGTTTGAAAGGGGTGAGTCTCTTGGTCACCTCACTTCGATTTTCTTTTCTTTTTCTGATGAATGAATCATTTTTTATAGAACTAACGTACAATATTGATTCTATTTTTGTTTATCGGAAAGTGTAAAGGTCTATCATACGAAGCATTTCTGAAATTAGCTGCTGGGGATAAAATGATCGCAGAAAATCTGGTTTTGCTCCGGGTGTATGAGTAAGAAAAAACGATGACGTCAATACAATAACTGTTGATAAATTAATAATTTCATTATTATGATCGATGCGAATATGCCCTAACTTTTTCGTTTCGTAGGTTAGAGTTCTTGCTATAGCAGTCGTGGCGGATTCTATGGCGAAAGAAGCAAACAACACAGTCAGAATATGTTACGACATCATGAGCAAGCTAGATTCTAAGCGTCAACCGGAAACTCAATTACTCAGAAAAGAACTTGAGAGTTTCGCTCAACAAGTGAGTTTCAGAAATCCATCCATCTCAGCGGCTGGATTTTTTACAGTTGATTTCACCATGATGGGATTCATTTCATCCAGTGTCACTTCCTATATTATTGTAGCCATACAATTCATGAGGGATAAGTAAAGAGGTGAGTATTGAACATTTCGAGTATGATACATTGTGTGTCACATCGAGTTTCCATTGGAACTTTGAGATGAAGGGGTGTCATTATGAAACAATGTTTCATGTGAAATTTTGATTGAACACTGTGTTGAGATTTTCAAAATATTCTCCAATATACATAATTCCCATAAAAAGTGTGACATTGGGATTCAGGAATTACTTATGACCATCTACTTTCATTTTTTATACATATTAAAAATATTGCTGAGTCTGCAATTTATTTAATTTAATTAGACAATCATTTGATTTTACCAATGTGTGTATTATACTTTAGTAAGGCCAAAACTAAAATTTGGTGCAATAATTTGGCATGGAGAATACCAGACTACATTATTCTTGCTAGAAAAAATTCNTCACTTATCGAGGAACAAGTACAAATCAAAACACAACAAGACCTTACATTCAATATATTAAACAAAACAATATACACTCCTAGAAACAATAAACCTAGAGAAGATTTAACACATAGAATAGTACCTGATGTAATCCAAATACAGGCAAATTTACCCAAAGCAACACCCATTAGTTAGGAAAGCTGTAGATTACACTATAGACGACCCCACTCGAAGCAATACACAAGGCCAGAGCGGCATAGATGTCATTGACCTTTATGCCGCCACCAAAACACCCTTAGTAATGAACCATTCGTCCTCCTGACGAGAGACAGTTGAAAGGGTAAGGAAAAAGTTTCCAACCTGATAAAAATGAAGATGACTATCGACCTGAAGCAACAAAGACCCACAACAGGACAGAAGGTTCAGATAGAATAGTGCCTAGAGGATGACAGCACGACCAGTTGCCGAAAGCGCTCGCAGATAATCAAATAGAATAAATATTAAAGTTAGATTTTTTGAACAGAATGGCATATATTGCCTTCTGATTGGGATTATACCTAGGAAAAAAATTCAAATAATATAGAATTGTATGGGTATATGCCAAGTGGTTCAGAAAATACGTCAAAAATAATGTTGAAAAGTTGATCAATTCAACTGTTTGCATTTTTCTAAAATACTTGTTCTATTGAGGAAATATTCCAAAAATGTAGTTTATCCGTTATAAGAAAATGATTTCATCGCATTTTCTCCTGATACTAAGCGAATCAGATCTCAAAAAAGTTTTTGCTTTTTCGCAAAGAATATTGAGTGTACTCCAGATCACTAAGCCCAAGGATTAAGTGGGAAATGGGAAAAAATACCAGCGTGGTTCAAACAGAACTGGCTGGTATCTCAATCGCCATGAAATAAATAATCAGGAAAGGAATCTCTGGCAGAAACATAACAATCTGCACTGATAGCAGACAAGCCCTATTCGCTTTGAACAGACAACCTGTTACCTCAGGGCTAGTACTGGAGTGCCAACAAGATTTAGCCAAAGCTTTGGTACATAATAACATTATCTTGAGGTGGATTGAAGGGCACGACACAAGTGAAGGTAGTCGCATTGCCGATTCTTTAGCCAAGGAAGCGGCTGGACTGAGAATTTTAGGACCCAGTGGCACCTACCATGACTTCGACAATTGCGGAACCAGCCAAACTAGTCACACCCATGCTCAATCCCTGAAGAGATGGAATGGAATCAAAGGATGAAATCTTGTCAGGATCACCCTTGGCGACCTTGGGAAGCTGCCGCTGAAAAAATATGTGGCGACGACCAGGAAAAATCTACGCTTAACAGTAGGATTTCTGACTGGTCACTGCCAACTAAGAAAACACCTCCATAATATGGGGCTAGTGGACACACCTCTATGCAGGATGTGTAAACAGAAAGATGAAACTATCAGGCATGTCCTATGCGAATGTCCAGAGTTATCGTCAATAAGAGAGTGTGTGTTCGGCGAGTATTGGCCTACACCTGCCGATATAAAGTTCCAGTGACTTGTCCACCTTCCTGGAAAGGACGATGACCTAGGAGGACAACTCTTCGGGACGATGTACAATGGGTCACATGTGGCCTAAGTTCTGTGGGCCNTCCTGAAGCTGCTGGATTTCATCCAGAAAAAGCCATCTGCCTGAGTGGAGACGTGCACATCACTTGCAATCTTGGTAGTCTGGAACATCGAAGAAAGGTCGGAAATTTGTCTTCCTTCTATCGATACTTTCACGGGTAGTGTTCAACTGATTTGGCATATTTGATTTCACCAAGAGCAGTACATATCAAAAATACGCGACGGACTGTGGCTGCTCATCGTTTTTGGTTCAACTCAGTACACCTCAAACTTTACTGTTCAAGAACTCTTTCATTTGGAAAACTGATTGAATTGATTGAGTATTCATCGGGATATCTCGGACAAAACTTTTCAAACAACCTGATATTTTCCTAAATTTACTTTCCCACAGACTCCATTTGTTAGTTTATATTAAATATTGATTGTCATTTCCAACTACATCGCTCATATTTTAAGTACATAGTATAATTGACGTACCAAAATTGAGGTGAGCGTTTCCATCAACTTTTGTTCCATTATCTTGATTATTACAACTTGATAGTTGATAGAAGTGTACAATGGAAAATCTATCGTGTGAATAATGGCATTGTTCGGTCAGTTTCCCAGTCGGTCGGTCAAAACATGTTAGGCCCACGATTATCGTATATAAAATACAGTATCAAATTATCTTCTTTCTTGTTCATAGTTCCTCCCTATGAGAAAATCAAATTCTTTCATGCTTACGTCGTGATATTATCTTTATTGTGGTTGTGTGGTGCAATATATTCCTTCTATGGAAAATTGTTCGCCACTAGGGATAAATTCATGATTCTCAGAACGTTCGAGCTATCAAGAAACATTTTCGGAGTAATAGCATGCAGTGTTGCTACTATACAGTTGATATTTGTGAAACCAGGAAAAATAAAAGACATTCTTCTCTCTGTCGCAGATGTCGATAGAAAAATTCCAAACCACTGTGATAAAATGAGAAAATATTTTTGGCTATTGATGGCTCTCGGCAACATTACTACTTTATGTTTCATAATTCTGAAACAGTCTTATTGGTTGTACATAAATTATGAACATTATTATGAAGAAGATATCAGTTTCTTCAGAATAGAGGCTGGAGTATTTTTATATTTCTGGTTGGCAACAGAAATAGGCCAAAGATATAGAGCTCTAAACGAGTTTTTGAAAAGAGCAGTTGAAGGTTTACAGGAGAAAAGAGTACTGTACAGGGGATATAAGGTGAAATTTTCAACTGTTAAACCTAGTACGATTGAACAACTACAGGAAATATCCAGGATCTACAACTATCTTGGTGAAATTCAACTGAGTTTGAATGAGACATTTGGTTTTTTTATTCTATTTTATGTTCTCTTCACTACTACTTTCATTGTTGAGGGAATAACAAAATCGATATGGTACACTTCATTTCAAGTTTATTCCATTATTTGGATGGATCCTTCTTCTTTACCTTGGATTTATTGCTTTGCAATTGCTAAGGAAATAGTAAGTACTTTGTTACATTCATAGTATTGAAAGGATTTTTTTATTTTCCTCTTTATGAACTTACACTTGCGAGAGGTACCTCAATTGGCTTTGAAAATAATGAAACTGAAAAAAACGAAAATAATAACAAGATTCATTATAAATGAAGCAAGAGTGAGTAATAGTATATTGTACAACAAGTGAGAAAAACGACATATTTCTCACGAGCGCAGAAGTTTGAGCGCAAATCAAGCAACTGAGAAATATGTCATGCCCCTGTAAGACCAATAGCTGAAGCAGCCTGAAATCAAAACCAAACATTCATTTTTCGATAACAATTTAAAAATTTTCAATACATACCTTTATTAGCAAATACTAGTTGAAATTCTTCAGAAGTTAATGTTTTTGACTGTTTTGGAGCATACTTTTCAGATTGGCGTTTTGAAAATGCACGTAGTTTTACGTATTTTGATATATTAACACAGTTTTTAATAATCAAGGTACTCCTCAGCATCGAGTACTGAGACCATAATGTTAATGATTTCAATCTTCTCGCTGCGTGAGAAATCTTTCGTTTTGAACGTATGGAAGTGATGAAAGAAGTGGCACAATGTATAGTATCCGTAGAAAAATGAAATAGTAGTATTCTAATCTAGAGAAATGAACTTTAAACGTACAAGCCAGTCTCAAATATACCTACACAGTAGGTTGAATGGACTGACGCCTATCAGAAAACAACTACTTCCTGGCTAATACCACAAAGGGCGTTGGATTATATCCGACAAGCATCAGTGCAGGAATCTTCACAGAAAATTTCCTGCATATGCAATTGGCAATAAAACTGAAAGAGTCGATCTTCAGTTTTGGAACGGGCTCACTTGCATACCGGTTTCGGACTCATTAGTCACTCAGTGCCACTGAGACCTATCGTAAACGCGATAGGTTCACCAACTTATGGACTTTCCAAATACCTGATAACCTTACTGCAACCCCATATAGGAAATACAGAATCATTTATCGAGGACTTGGGGCATTTCATCGAAAAGATTAGATACATGAAGCTATGTCCTGGAAACATACTCGACGTGGTCTCCTTATTTATGATGGTGACGACGAAGTTAATAATATGACTGATCAAGGAAGGATTTTAGCAAACATAAATACCCTCTTCGCACACTGCTCATCATCAACCTATTTTCAGTGGGATGAAGTGTTTACGAACAAAAGGATGGTGCTGCAATGGACAGTCCATTGCAGTCCAAACGGGCCTCAGAGCAAGCAGCCGTGAAACAATATTGCTGGGTACGTTATGTAAACGATACTTTCTTGGTACAGATACACTACATCTCGACTCGCTCAACTCAAAAATCCAATTCACAATGGAACGAGAAACCCAAGGGATTCTAGCCTTCTTGGATGTTCTTGTGAAAAGACATGAAGATGGTACACTGGACCACCGAGTGTACAGAAAACCAACGCACACAGACAGATACCTGGACAAAAACTCGAACCACCAGCCACAAAAAAAGAGAGGAGTATTTAAACCGTTGGTTGGGAGAGCACGATGTATCTGAGGGTGCGCCTGAAGAACTAAATCACCTGAAAATGGGTAGAGCGCAAGAGAACTCGGGCGGGCCGTACCACCTAGGAGGGAGAATACCAAAGCAACCCCAGCTAAGCCAGTCAAGGGACAAGCTTTCCTTTCCTGTGTCAAAAATGTCACAGACCGGATTGAAAGAATCTCAGAGAAACACGACGTGAAACAAAGGCCACCAGGCAATGTCTCAGGTCAGCGGAGGACTCTAGAGAACATCTAGCGATGCCAGAGGTATACCAGAGTCCGTGTAGCTGCGGGTTGGTCAACATTGGAATCACGGAACGAAGTATAGGAACCCGTCTCTCCGAACACAAGAGAAACTGTCGCCTCGGACAAACTGAAAAATCAGCTGTAGCCGGACACGCTCTCAACAAAGGAGGTACCCAAATTTGTTCAATCGAAAAAACACTAATAATAAAATTACCACCCAAGAATATATAAAGAGGCAATAGAGATTCAAAAACATTTCAAATCCAATAGAAAAAAAAGGTGCCCGAACACGAACAAATAAAAACGATATAAACAGAGCGCTCAATATTGAAATAGTAGCTAATGCGTTAGATACAACAGGAATAAGAACCTCAGCACAAGCTAGGGTATTGCGACCATTACCACATCGACTTTGAAAATATCTGCCACAGCAGTGGACGAAACTTCAGTCATAAAAACCTGCAGACCACGGCCAAGAAACCCGGAAAATGGCTTTCATACAGTTATCACACCAAAACTTGACACAGTGACAAGAATTGTTTCTTCTACAACTTCTTCTGAACAAAATAATTTTCAAGGATAGCTTTGAATATTTTCGCTCCTGTTTCCAATACAACTCACGATTGTTGTTAACTAGTTCACAAAATCGCAACACGTGTTTCACTGTACAATAACTGCGTAAGACTTGCTTTTACTGAAATACCTAACTCGCCATTGCATGGTGAAACACATATTGATGTTTCGTGTATTGTTTATTGAAAATATCACAGTGAAATGTATAAGGTTATGAATTTTTATCAAGTATTGACCAATTGCATCGATAAGTATTCGAATATATAAGATCTGGTCAAAAAATGAAGTGAATTTTGATTTTTCTCAGATATGATACATTTGTACCAGCATTGTATTCAATCAAAACTTTTGATCTTCCTCTTGAAGATGATCACTTGGTGATCGAAACACGTGTCGAAATGTTGAAATAACGGTTTGGTCTTGGAATAGAACTCCAGTAATATCCATTACCAAGCCAAAGGTTCCAAACAGTGCATCACAAAACCTCGTATTCCTAAAATAAACTGAATTGATACATACAGTAGAGAGGTACTACTCAGTCCGATCCAAAAAGTTTCATTTCAGACAGATATCCTTTACGCAAATCTGCTGAAGTTGTGAACATGAAATGAAAATCTATTTCAATAAAAGAATTATTTCATTTCAGGCAAGAATCCTATCTATTGCTGCTGTAGGAAACCGCCTGAACATAGAGGCGAATGAAACAACAAAAATTTGCTACGTTGCCATCCATTCACTGGAGCACGACAGAACATCCGCAGCAGAATCACTCAGAAATGAACTGAGACATCTCGCAAATCAAGTAATGTTTAGAAGACCTAATTTGACAGCAGCTGGATTCTTCATTATAGACTTTACCATAATCGGTTCAATCGCTTACAATATAACATCGTATGTTATTGTCGCTCTTCAGTTTCTGAATTGATTGTTGTTCAAAGCAAAATTCAGGAAAGTTATACCACACCTTTTTTTCCCTTTTTCAATCAGGTATATGATAATATGCACTTTGATCTAGAAATTCTAGAAGAGTGATATTTTAACTTTGTTGTTGTCTTTTGTAATGAAACGGTTCAGTTCATTGATATAAAATAGAACTGGAAAGTGAAATGATTATTCGTATCCATGAAGCTCAGTTTGATCTTCCTCTTGAAGATGATCACTTGGTGATCGAAACATGTGTATAGGTTTTATAATGACGGTTTACTGTTGGCAAAAATCTCTAGTAATATTCATTACTGCACCAAAGGTTCCAAATAGTGCATCACAAGTATTTTCACATTATAAAAATTATTCGAGACACGTTTTACTACACAGTAGCTTCATCCGTTGAACTGGTACTATTCTACAATGTCTTTTATGTAAAAGTAGGCAATTACATAACTTGATTAGATGAATGATTCATTCTGGTAAGACCTTGAGTCTCACGTATTCCCGAGACAAATAAAAAAATAGAGTCATTATAAAGTTGTTTCTAAAAATACTTCGTTTCAGAGATACAGGGTGTTGAAATTGAATTTTTTGTTCGTTTTTTAATAATAACTTTTGCAAAAAATGAAATATTTGCACGAAATTTGGTACCCGGAGTTTTTTTGACGTAGAAATTAAAATTTTGTATTATTTTCATGGAATATCTAGAGGGCGCTGCCTACGCAGTCATTATTTATTTCAAATTGCCCTAACTTGTTTTACTTTTGGTACTTTTCATGAAAAAACCTAATTCAAACAGAACTGGATGGTATCTCAATCGCCACAAAAGAAATAACCAGGAAAGAAATGTATGACGAAAACAACAATCTACACTGATATCAGACAAGCTCTATTAGCCTTGAACAGACAACGTGTTCAAGGCTAATAGAGCACAGGACTAGTACTAGAATACCACCAAGATTTAGACAAATCATCGGTAGATAATAACATTATCTTGAGGTGGAATAAATGAGACGACAGAAGTTAAGGTAATCGCATTATCGACACTTCAGCCAAGGAAGCAGCTGAAATAAAAATTTTAGGACCTATGGCATAATGACTTCGACAATTTCGGAATCAGCCAAACGTTACACCTATGCTCAATTCCTGAAGAGATGGGATGAAATTAATAGATGCAATCTTGCCAGTGGGATTCCTGACTGGCCTCTATCAACTAAGGAAACACCTTCACAATATGGGGCTAGTGTACACACCTCCTATGCGAATGTCCACATGTCCTATGCAAATGTCCGGAGTTATCGTAAATAAGGGAGTGTGTGTTCGGCGAGTCTTGGCCTACACCTGCCGATATAAAGGAGATGTCTCCCAGAGACCTGTCCACCTTTCTGGAAAGGACAGGATGGACGATCACCTATTAGGACAACTCTTTTGGAGAATGTTCAATGAGTCACATGTGGCCTAAGTACTGTAGGACTACACTCACCCTCCCTACTCTACAGATACAGAAAAACCTGATTCCCACACCTTTTCCAAGTAAAAAAGTCAACTTTCTCAATAACTCTTGAGGTGATCGTTTTCCAGATATTTACAATTTTCTATATCGATGCATATTACTCATCTCCTTGGGCGCTGAGTGAAGTTGCTGATAATATTACATAAATTAATTATGTGGTGGATCTCACAATAAATAACTTCTTTCTATAAAACGATTATCAAAAAATCATTTGTTTCAGAGGTACAATTAACTAAAATTGCAAAAACTTATGACAAAAATCAACCATGAAAAATTTCAGCAAGTTATTCGATGAACATTTTTTCGGAAAAAGTTGTTTATTTTGACGATATCCACCACATACTTAGTATGTGTAATGTTCTCAGCAACTTCACTTAGCGCCCTAGGATCTAAGTAATATGCATTGTGTACCCTTATTACTTGAAAAAGGTGTGGGAATTAGATTTTTTCATGAGAAGTACCTAAAGTTCACTGTTAAAAAAGTTAGGTCAATTTGAAATGAATAATGACAGCGTACGCAGCGCCTTATAGATGTTTCATGGAAATTAATACGAAATTATGATTTCCCACATATGATGAGTCTCCATGGTTCACGTTTTGTTGATTGAATAAAAGCCAACTGAAATGATCACTTGTTTTTCCAATTGTTAGCTGTATCATGTATATGCATTTGTTGTTTTAGTTGTTTGTTCTATTATTCCAGAGTGGTTTCCAAAACTGGGTGACACGAAATGATTGTTAAATTCACCAACAAATTTCCAAGTTTTTGTATGAGCACCATTCATTGATTAAACACGATATTCATTATTGTAATCAGTTGTTTTACTATCCGATACTACATTACTGCATGGGGTTACAGTGGGTTTATTCACAAACCAGTTGTCCTCTCGATATGAATGACAAACCTCAGAAGTCGAAACGTTTGACCTAAAGAATAACAACATGTTACTTCTTAACGTGCGATTCTCATCTCAAAATAACGTGTCATATCAGAGTTGGGAACGACTTATAGGAAAAAACCAATGATCCAATATATTGCTTTGCTGACGACAGCACACTTGTCTCGTGAATGCATTTGGACTCCAGGACATCGGCTGCGGATGCACATCTTCACCTGCAGCAGGAGGTTGCATATCTCAATGAGGATCTAGGATTGATTTGGAATTGGGGTGAAAGTAACAAGGTTCAATTCAATGCCACGAAAACTCAGGCATCGGTTTCCTCCAAAAAGATAAGTGTCTCTGAACCGAATATAATAATGTCAGTGGTCAGACAATTCCGCTTTCTGCTTCGATAAGTTTGTTAGGGATCAAAATAGACACTAATATATCTTGGCACAATCATGTCGCTGGAATAGCAAAGGCTGCTACTCAAAGGTTTGGATCACTGTTCCGAACCAGAAAACTGTACATACCTTTTGATGCTTCGTAAAGCTCAGATCAGACCGTCTTTGGAGTATTGTCGTCATGTATGGAGCTCCGCCCCTGAGCATACTCTGAAACTGCTGGATTCTATCCAGGAAAGAGCCATCCGCCTGATTGAAGATGCGAACATCACTTGCACCCTTGATAGTCTGGAACATCGAACAAAGGTTGGGGATTTTGTCTCTATTCTTTAGATACTATCACGGGAAGTGACTTGGCACATTTGATTCCACCAAGAGCGGTACATATCAGAAATACGCAAGGGACTGTAAATCAGGAGAACCTCCTGAAAACATCTCAGCCTCACATATGCCGCTGCAGTTCAATCTAACCCAGATAACCCTGTTTTCCATAACGTTATAGCCAAAAGGTTCAGAAATACATTTGCAAAAAGGAAGAGAGTGGCAATTCCATTCTACGAGAGACTCAATCGATTCCTTTCCAACTTAATACTCAATCGACCTGAAATTCTCAATACCTCAAACATTCCAAATCCTCCTCCATGGACCTTTCCAAGCATTAAAATTGAAAAAGGGCTCGTACAATTTGAGAAAAATAACACCAACCATAGTTCAATTCATGCAACTTTTCAACAACTATTGCAACAATTCGAAGACTGTATCCAAATATACACCGACGCATCCAAATCAGAAGGAAGAGTGGGGGCAGGATTCACCAGTACTGCCTCCAATCATTCCTTCAAACTACCAGCAGAAAGCACTGTATTCTCATGGGAACTTTATGCCATATGAAAAGCACTTGAATATGCAGAGAAAAGCGATCACTCAAAATTATTGGTAATTACCGACTCACTGAGTACACTGGAGGCAATAACGAAGCTAAACCCAGAACACCCCATCATAGATCAAACATGAGCTCCACTCAATCATTGAGAAACGTAAATATATCCACTTTATGTGGGTTCCATCACATGTTGGTATAGCAGGCAACGAAAGGGCCGACCAGCTGGCAAAGGATGCTATTACTAACCCACTTACAGATATTGAAAAAAGAATTGCCCACCCTGACCTGAAACCGTTTTACAAACAAATCATTACTAACGTGTGCCAACAGCAATGAAATGGCTCCAACTCTAAGTTATCAACAATCAAACCATTGATCTTACCCTGGAAACGAGAAAATTGCAAGTTATCCTATCACGTCTTCGACTAGGGCATACTCACTTCACTCATGAATACATCCTCAACGGTAATAACCCTAATGGAGTACGACATCCACCCTTCAATTGAAGCAGCGTTAGGACAAAATTGTAACTGTGAAAAACTAATTGCCTTTCTAAGACGTATAAAGCTGCTGCACCGTATATGAAAATTTATTGTAAGAAATCAATGTACTATGAAATTTGAATTGTCGCTAATAACCTTCGAGGTTGATACGACATTAAATAAATGTAATAAAAAAAAAGAGCGGTACATATCAGAAATACACGATACATTCAACAGAGTTGTTTTGATTTTTATTGCAGTGTCGGTATATGGGATATTCCTTCCCTGCTCTTGAAGCTCTGATTCCGAGATGGATCTGTATTCAGTTAACATATTTTTCTCTCGGACACGCAGTCCGACCAAGTTTGAAATTATTCAAGTCCTAGGCTGCTGTTTGGGTCCAAATATCACCACTCATGAGGGGTAATAACCCAAAACATATCTACAGTGTGTAAAAGCCAAATGGAATGAATTCATTATTTCGGTTACTGTACATATTTAAAAAACTCCCCAAACACGTCAAATGTAAATTGTAATTGAACGTTCTTTAACAGAAAAATGCCACCCTTACCTTCCCGCCTTCGAATGACAGGTACAACCCCCAATTTTTCAAATGGAAAATATAGGTTTGTGATACATCGTTTGAAAGGTCTTTCTATTCTCTATTCAAAAATGTTTCGCCCAACCAACACAATACATTAATAAATTATACACATAAACCATACGCCATCACCCTGTCCATTGGTGAAAACCTATGGAAACCCGTTCGAGTTTTTCGTGTTTAGACAGACTGACAGATAAACGCAGCGGGGGTACTAACTTCGTTTTATAATTTGTGATGATGTAGCTAAGTTTTGTCAATTTAATGGTATCGAAGTCGTTTGCATCAAATATATCGTTGATTTATGAAAACATTCAGTTGCATGTCGTATTTATTACCATAGTAGGTTAAGTGGTAGAACAAATCTGTAGTGGTCTACACTGCAGTTTTGAACTGCTGAAGTTTTTTGCAAAAATCAATATAAAATAAATTATAATCATGTGGTTACTAAAATTCGATAAAATACACTCAAAAACTGAAATGTAATGCAAAACGTAATCAAATGTAGAATATAAAAAAGGACTATAGATTTTAACTAATTAGATGTTCCAATGTTTACCGCGAACGTCTTGGCAACATTCTAATCTCAAATAAAACTGTCTTCTAACATTATTTAACATATCAGGCGTGACCGACCTAATCGCAAGCGTTATTTTTAAGTCATTCAAATCTGAAGGTTTACTTTTGTACATATTGCTCAATACATATCCTCATAAAAAGAAATCTATTGGTGAAAGATCAGGTGATTACGCTGGCTATTCAATCAATCCTCGCCTCCCTATCCACCGATTGGGAAATTTTGTATCGATGTATTGCCGGACTTCAACTTGGTAATGTGGTAGTACTCCATCCTGCTGAAATCATATCGTATTCAACGGAACTTGAGGGTTTCCTGGATCAGGATATAAATATGCTCAACTTGGAATGACATCATTTTGAAGTCGTACCAAATAATTATCGCCATTCAAGTCTTCACCAATGAAAAAGGGACCAATGATATGATTTCCTACAATCTCTGCCCAAATATTAACCTTTTGAGGGTATTGCGTGTGTTCTTCACTCATCCAGTGAGGATTTTCCGTTGATCAGTAGAGGCTATCTTGCCGATTACCATGATCGTTAAGAGGCAAAGTACACTCATCCGAAAACATAAAGTCTTCTGATTGGATGATATTGTTATCCAACATGTTCATCATTTGCTCACAAAAATAAATTCTCCTATCCATGAGCTTCTGATCCTGTTTCTGTTTTTCTGTTAATCAGCTGTCGCCCCCATACGAACGACAACTCTCAGAAGTTGAGAAATTTGTGTGAGCTGAGGACTAACGAGGTCCTACTTTTTAACATGTGATTCCTAACATGGTTAGGTATCATTTTATAGAGATGAATTTTATTTTCTCTCAATATGTTTACTATCGATGTGTGGCTAACATTCAATGTAATAGATGTCTGTCTACTCGATGTATGTGGGTTTTCCTCAAACTCAAGCATCTCATCTAATTTGAGTCCATCACTAGTTGCATTGGCAGCTGTTTTTTTATCTGCCCCACATGACCAAGCTCGCGAAACTGCTTCTCTATTTTGCTTATTGTTTCTTGAGATATGGGCTGTAAATTAGGAAATTTCTCATGGAATAGGTGAGTTGCTTCCTGTTGTGTTCGGGTTTTATTTCTGTAACCAATTATTTGTAAAACTGTTATTTTATGCATTTCCATCAATGTAACCATTTGTCAGACTTGAAGTTAATGAACTTTGAACCTAAGTTAAAAAACTGATAACTAATGTTGTAACATACGAAAGAAGTTGACAAGGCGTTTAAAACTAACGTTGCCACGGAAATCGTTTTTTAAAGGATACCATCTAAAAGGAACATTAGTGTGTTCTTCACTCATCCAGTGAGGATTTTCCGTTGATCAGTAGAGGCTATCTTGCCGATTACCATGATCGTTAAGAGGCAAAGTACACTCATCAGAAAACATAAAGTCTTCTGATTGGATAATATTGTTATCCAACATGTCCATCATTTGCTCACAAAAATAAATTCTCCTATCCATGAGCTTCTGATTCTGTTTCTGTTTTTCTGTTAATCAGCTGTGGCCCCCATACGAACGACAACTCTCAGAAGTTGAGAAATTTGTGCGAGCTGAGGACTAACGAGGTCCTACCTTTTAACGTGTGATTCCTAACACGGTTAGGTATCATTTTATAGGGATGCATTTTATTTTCTCTCAATATGTTTACTATCGATGTGTGGCTAACATTCAATGTAATGGATGTCTGTCTACTCGATGTATGTGGGTTTTCCTCAAACTCATGCATCTCATCTAATTTGAGTCCATCTCTAGTTGCATTGGCAGATGTTTTTTTATCTGCACCACATGACCAAGCTCGCGAAACTGCTTCTCTATTTTGCTTATTGTTTCTTGAGATATGGGCTGTGAATTAGGAAATTTCTCATGGAATAGGCGAGTTGCTTCCTGTTGTGTTCGGGTTTTATCTTTGTAACCAAATATTTGTAAAACTGTAATTTTATGCATTTCCGTTAATGTAACCATTTGTCAGACTTGAAGTTAATGAACTTTGAACCTAAGTTAAAGAACTGATAACTAATGTTGTAACATACAAAAGAAGTTGACAAGGCGTTTCAAACTAACGTTGCCACGGAAATCGTTTTTTAAAGGATACCATCTAAAAGGAACATTGCTATGGTTTTTGCTAACTTTCTTATTATCAATACTTCAACATGAAATAAGTTTTGAGTATATTTCAATAAGTTTAGAGTGTATTTTATCAAATTTTGATAACCACATGATAACAGTTTTGAATAGAGAACAAAGAGACCTTTCAAATGATATATCACAAAGCTATACTCCCCATTTAAAAACCTGGGAGTTACACCAGGTTTTTATTACTCGATTGATACTCGACTTAAGCAGCATCTGCAAGATCTTACCTATGTGATGTAGTTTGCATAAATGTCTGTTGAATATACAGTGTGTAACAACGAAAACTTAACAGAGCCGCTTTTGAATATAAAAAGTAAGATTTTCAAAAAAAGTTCGGACACATCGATTTTTAATTAAAGGGGGACACCTTTCAGACTAAACAGATTTTTTGTAGTACGCACCCCCTCGGAGGGGTGCGTCCGATGACCCTTATTTAGATAGGGAAAGTAGGTCGAGTGGCACCTTGTTTCAAAGGTCTTTCGAATACCTCTACAACTCTGTTGAAAGAAAATTTTTGTAACGATTGGTTTTCGAGATAATTTGAAGCTGAAATTGCCATGTTAATAATACATTAGACAGACCACTCGACTTTTTTCCGAAATCAAATGGACACGTATTAGCAGGTTGTCATAAAAAGCAAAAATTTATTTTTTTTATGAAAGTTCTGAACGTGAAGTGTACTTTAAAAAGAGATGAACTCAATAAAAATACCTTTAAATCTTCAAATTATCTCGAAAACTAATCGTTACAAAAATTTTCTTTTAACAGATATGTTGAGGTATTCGAAAAACCTTTAAAACAAGGTGCTACTCGACCTACTTTCCCTATCTAAATAAGGGCCATCGGACGCACCCCTCCGAGGGGGTGTGTACTACAAAAAATCTGATTAGTCTGAAAGGTGTCCCCCTTTAATCAGAAATCGACGTGTCTGAGGTTTTTTTACAAATCTCACTTTTTGTATTCAAAAACGGCTCTGTTAAGTTTTCGTTGTTACACACTGTATTTTAGCGTCCACCATCTCATTACCTTAGAAACTATTTAGCAGATTTTACTTCGTTTGGGAAAGTGAATGTTTTGAAACTCCATACTTACTTTTTGAGTAACAAAAATGAACATAGAAACTGAAGTGTATTTCTTTTATTGATTTAATCGTGGAACAATAGATTTCATGCCTGGATTATTCGAATATAATTCCTTTCAAATCGAATTAAATTCAATTGCTGCTGTATTATTGACGTCATCGTCAACATTGGCACGCCCTATCCTATCGAACATATTCCAGTATTTCTGTTCAACTAGTTTCATAGCTACAAAAACTAATTTGAGTTCAGCCATGACGCATCTGCAGAATTTCATAGAATTTTGTAGTTTCATGATTATACTACCTCTCCACAACAGAAAACTTTTCCGATACATCATGTTCATAATATTTTCATTCTGGCTGACTGGAGAAATGTATTCAACCTATGGAAAATTGTTCGTAGTGAAATCTTCAGAAAAATACGTAGTAACTCGAATCATAGAAACAATAAGGAGCTGTCTTGGAATGATCGCAGGTAGTGTGGTAACCATCCAATCCACTTTATTGTGTCCAGAAAACAAAGGACATCTCTTCGCCTTGATTTTGGATGTCGACAGAGATGTCAATAACTCAAATATGAAGATATATTTTTGGTTCAGTCTGATTCTTAGTTACGTGACCACCATCACTTTTATACTATGGAAACAATTCTATTGGTGGTCAGCTGTCTATAATAAATATTATCTCGTAGAGGATACTACTTATTTTAAAATGAACACAGAAGTATTTCTATATTTTTGGTTAGGAATGAGAATTTCACACCAATTGAAAACTTTGAACAACTCCTTGAAATCAGATGGACACTTGAAAAATATTCGAGGAATATTCAATAGGTGTGAAAGAAAATTAACTACAGTTAAACCTGGAGCAATTCAAAATGTGCGAAAAATCAGCAAATTTTATAATAATTTCATTGATCTCCTTCAGAAATTGAATGCATTCTTCGGAGTATTTATTGTCTTCTACGTTTTATATGCTTGTGCTTTCATCATCGAGGGAATAGTGAAGTCCATCTGGTACGTCAAAATCGAAATTTACCAGTATGCGAATTTGAATGTTACAACATTGATCTGGATTTATCTCTACGCAATTGCTGTAGAAGTGGTGAGTGTAATTATAATTGTACTCAGGTGTAAATATAACTCAAATATAAATATATTCTTGAGGAATCCAAGTTTCTGTTACATCACTATATACAATGTTATAACAAGAAACCTGAAAATAATTTCTGAAGTAAACTTCCTTACGTGCGCTTGACTTGGGTAGTAAGCTAGTGAATGCGTGACGAGAGCGTTACGATAATGTGATCGAGCGAGGCAAACGGAAGTTGAGAGGGACGTATGAGTTAGTAATGATTGAAAGAGAGACATCAAGGTTTCGTATAGATAGATAGTTAAATAGATAATTTATTTAACTACGTTATGTAAAAAAAAATACATTTGTAGATAGTCAAAACCATAATGCTTGAGCCATAATGCTGCATCTACGCGTTCTATAGATCTCCAGCGAGTAAAATTGATGACTTCCTATATCAACTTAACGAATTGCTAAACAAAGAGAATAAGAACCCACATTACAGTTTATTCGTTGGTGATATAAACATTGATCTATTGAAGGAAACTGAAGACTCGAAAACATATCTCGACATTATGAGTGAATATGGGTTTCACTCAACCATAAACACCACTACCAGAGCAAGGAATGGATCGGAATCATGTCTAGATCATATATTTATTAAAACGAAACAGCAAAACTTCAACAATCTATTGCCTATAACTATCTCCACCACAATCACAGATCATTACATAACGCTACTACAAATCGTACTAAATAATAAAACAAAAAATGAAATAAATAACAATTCAAAAAAATACTTTCAAAGATTAGACAAAAAAGAACTGCTTGAATCCATAAGCCACATAAATTGGGAGGATGAATTATACCCGATGCATAATCTTGAAACTGTAACAGAAAAATTCATAAATATAATAAATACCTGTATTCGTAAATCAACAAGACACATAAAAATGAAAAATAGTGAGCGCAGACGAAAAAACTGGATTACGAAGTCCTTGATAACACATATCAACGAAAAAAACCTATTGTATCGCCTTTGGAAACAAGACCCAACCAATGTGAACATGAAAAATGATTATCTCACAACCAAAAAAATAACTGAGAAAAAAATACGAGATGCAAAAGAAAAGTATTATGGAAAGCTAATGGAAAATGAACAGAATACAAGCAAAAAACTATGGAAAACGGTTAATGAAATTCTGAAAATCGAAACAAA
>NW_019289929.1:59761-190615 GCF_000500325.1 Leptinotarsa decemlineata
TTTTATACCCAACTCTTATATTATTGTATCGATTTTATTTTATCACGAATAAACGTCATTATCATTATCATTATCATACAAACATCTGAAAAACCAACAAACATTTCAAATAGGTTACAAATAAAATGAATAAACACAACTATCACCAGTGGTGACGCAAATGTTTATGAGAGATACAAACATTATGTAAATAATATGCTAATGAAAATTGAAGAAAATATATGGTGATTAAAGGCCACAATTTAAATGATTCAGATTGAAACATGTGAGTTGCTGTGGCCAGGTAGTCGTTGACACTATAAAAACAATGTGTTGTCAGAAAATTTCTGGTAAACCTTTTGAAACTAAATATAGGTAGATCTTCAACAGTGGGTAGCAATATATTATGAAGATTAACACTGAGTTTATTGATCAAGGATTTGTGTAGTTTCAGCCAGCGTGGACTTGAGAGATTGGCACCTCTAGTGTTATGTTCATGAACCTATGAATTGGTCAGATGTTCGTTTTTGTGGTTATGAATTTCCAATAGTGATTGATAGATAAAGAAACAGAGTACCATTATTATGTTTAGATTTTTGAAAATAAGGCGGTAGGTATCTCTGAAACCAGCATTTGAAATTATTTCAATAGCTCGCTTTTGTAGTAGAAATATTTTCTCAGCATTGAGGCAATTTCCCCAAAGTAAAGTTCCGTAGCTAACATGGAAATGAGAAAAGGCATATTATGCTGATAGAAGAGTGTGCAAGTTGACGAAATTCTTCAATTGCCTGACTAGAAGTAGATATTTGAAGAGTTTTGAGCCTAATTCAAAAGGTTAGCATTGCACCATTTCTCAGCCTGATTTACCACAGTTTTTATTGTGGCGAGCAAGTTCTCACGGTTTTGGTTGTAGCATCGGTATACATTACGCATTTATATGGTAAGAAGTGGAAGAAGTCATTTATATAAATGATGAACAGCAAAGGTCCCAAAACGGAGCCTTGTGGTACTCCTGATTTCCAGATTGGAAAAAGATCCAAAGTTCAATTTTCACCACGATCTACGCATTGTTTACAATTGTTCAAGTAAGAACTGAAGAGGGAAAGTGCAGCTCCCATGATTCCGTATTCGTTCAGTTTCATGAGTAGATTGTGGTCAGAAACACAGTCAAACGCCTTGCTCAAATCGCACAATGTAGCCGAGCTATGCTGTTTTTGTTCAAACCCATCATCATTGCTGTAGAGGCAAAAGAGAGCACACATTTACGGTCGAGTATGCTCTGAAGGATAAAAATTTTCTTGAAATTGGATATTTCCAATCTTAGAGTAAATATCATTTACAATAGTCACTGTGAAGTCACTGTAAAATTGTTATTTATATACTATAGTTTCTATTTAGTGAATGGATATGAACTTCAATGAACGAGTTTAAATCTTTAGAATTACTGAAATTGATTTTTTTTTCATTTCTGAGTTGGTGGTAAGAATATTGTTTGCTAATTAGCATTCGGAAATTGGTACAGTTTGCAATTAGTATCGTTACTGTTTCTCATTATAAAGTCCAATCATATGATTCGATCAAATGAACTACTCGTTCAGTAGTATCATTTACGACGCGCATTTTTTTTTGAATTGTTAAAGAGGTTTTTGATGAAATGAATAAAAACACTTATGTCTAATTACCACTAGTTAATTTTATTAATACGAAAGGTTTCGGGTTTAACCCCATTATCAAATATTATCATACGAAAATAACTACGATAAACGATGCATAATTAATATTCTGTGCTTATAATAATAATAATCCTAACAATATCCACAAGAAGTGGATTGTTTGGATGCGGAGGTTAATAGTGTTCTGGCAAATCAACATCGTCGTGTATAGCGTCGTCCAATCGCTTTCCGAATCAGAAGGACGGAATCCCGGCCTTGCGGTTCGGATGATTGAACGGCCAGTACACAAAATGGAGGCTGAGATCACGTCGGCTAGACAACACGCGTTTTCTATCAAATGTGTGATGGATTACAAGGCGACCAACATGCCTTTCATACCCGCAGTGCGGCGAATAGCCGCCAAACTACGACGTATCCATCACACTTTAAGTCAAGGCATGCTGCTGACCACCAAACAGCACTGCCTTGATAGGATACGAATGCTAGTGACTGCTAAGAAGTCACTAGTGAGGCGAGCGAGAAGTATCACGGTAAACCTTAGGTTCCGCTAGAAAACTTCTCGCTTATTCCAAGAGCCTCCACGTGTTCTAGATAATCCGCCGACCGCTGATCAGGTGGAATCTTTCTGGAAGGATATCTATGAACACCCGCAGCCACTCAACTCAGACACTCCAGCCATAGCGCAGTTCGAAGCTTTCAACAGAAAACTTCGACAGCCTAAGCTCAATGAACTGCAATCCCGGATGACATTCGAAGAGCACTTGTGGGTTCCAAGAACTTTGCTGCTCCAGGCCCAGATGGGCTGAACACTTATTAGTGAAAAAATTAACAAGCACTCACCGCCATTTGGCGAGAGTTCTCAACTCATAACTGAACAGAGAGCAGCCGATTCCAGATTGGTTTGTCGAGAGGCGGACCGTTCTCATCCCCAAAAGCAGAGATTTGTCGATTCCTAAGAATTACAGACCGATAACATGCTTGAAATCGTGTTATAAGTTGTTTACAAGCATCTTATACACACGAATACTCACCGCAGTTGACCGAGTGTTCGAACGGATATATGAGCAGACAGGGTCGAAGGGAGGAGTCGCAGGATGTGAAGAGAACCTGCTTATCGATAGATGTGTAACGCAGGACTCGATACGATAAAAGCGTAACCTCTCTATGGCCTTTGATACAATATCGCATGAGCTCATCTTGCATTTGCTCAGATGCCTTGCGGTACCCGACAAAATAGTGAGATGCATTGAACAACTGATACCACTTTGGCGAATTCGCTTCACCATAACATCTGGTCAAGCAAGAGTCCAAACAGGGTGGGTCTCTTTCAGAAGGGGTGTATTTCAGGGTGATTCCCTCAGTCCCCTCCTCTTCTGCATCTCACTACTGCCATTATCCGTGACCCTCGAAAATACTCGAGGGTATAACTGTAGCACTCCCGGAATCCGGAGGCACAAGGTCACCCATTTATTTTATATGGATGATCTTAAACTTGCCTCTGGAGAGAAAGATGTCCTTGAGGGTGGTGGAAGAGTACACGCATGCTATCGCTATGAAATTTGGTATAGACAAATGTACAATGGTCCATCTCAAAAGAGGACGATGCGATGACTACGGAGAGGTATACAGCTCGTAGATGGAAGCATCCTACACAATTTGGATGCCGGAGAGACGTATACTCACCTCGGGGTCGATCAACGCCACTCACAAGAGTTACCAGCAGTGAAGAACTCTATCCGCGGCAAGTATCAGCACAGATCTGGTCATCAGATCTACCGGGAAAGAACAAAGTTGCTGCAACAAATATGCTTGCCGTTCCAATATTACTCTACTCGTTTGGAGTAGTGGAGGGGACTTGGAAGGAGCTGTATCAACTCGACGTAAAGACCCGAAAAATGATGCGTCTCTATTATAGGACCTAAGTCGTCCATTCCACGGTTGTACTTCCCGACAACAGGAAGGCCATGGACTTTTGAGTTTGGAGTTTCTAGAAGACAGAATGGTACTGGACATAGCCTGTAAATTCGTCAGGAGTTCGGATCCCCTTCTTCGCATGGTTCGTTACCATGAGAGAGCAGGAATTGAAGCATTTTTCTCTAGGGCAGCTGCCCGAGAAACTGATGAACTCGGTATTGTTTTCGACACTGAACAAGGTGACCACAACTCTGTCACCGAGTTGGAACCCATTCAACAAAAAGCTCATATAAAAGCCGCAGAGATCATCTCACTTCTGCGGAAACTCAAGGATGAACCAATGCATGGGGTCTTTTTCAATAACATTGGAGACCTTGGCTCATCAAAGCGCCTGACTTTCGCTTTCCCCACGTCGAGTGGGGTGAAGTCAGAAACTGAGGGGTTCATCATTGCTTGCCAGGATGATGTCCTCAACATCTTAATCTACCGCAGCCACGTGATTGGTATAGAGGTTACTGATACACGGTGTAGGACCTGCCGCGAGGCTTTCGAAACCCAAATGCACTTGCTATTAGCATATCCAGCATATGCGGTCTCGGCCTATATCCATCGACATGTCGCGGTCCTAAGAATGCTATATTACCATCTACGGCACTCTTACGGTATTGACAACGGTGTTGGCATACGCTCCAGGGGATATTGAATCCGTTATGGGGAACGAGAAGTGACGCATTTATTGGAACTATTCGTTTCCCACCCTCAGGCTCATACAACGTAATGAGCCTGATGTAGTCCTTTTCGACCACCAGAACAAGACGATATTTGTCGTGGAGTTTTCAGCTTCTGGCGGGACTAATATCTTTCAAAAAGAGTAGGAGAAACGGATAAAATATCGAGATTTTCTCTTCGAACTCCACAGACTCTATCCAAACCACTCTGTCAAGGTGGTTGTTCTGATTATTGGAGTCCTTGGTGAAATGATACCCTCTCTATTCTCGAATCTCAAAATCATACCGGCCTGCCGCACTGAGGCAGAAATCTTAGCTGGACAGATGCAGAAGGCTGCCATTCTTGACTCACTGCGCTTGCTCAGGCCACATAATTCTCGGACCCAATGATCACTAACCACACGGTGTGTGGAGTGCTCGTTGGTCGATAATGCTGGAGCGCCCTCCCGAATGTATCGGGACTTCGGGGGATAGGGCCTGACCAGCGCATCTTTCGGTAAAAAAAATAATATTTCTTTCCACACGAAACATATAAAATTTATAGGAATTGTCAATAAATAATGCAAGAGCACTAAAACAGAGTACAGTCATTTGAAAATAAAGATATATAAAAGTCAACATAAAAATACATATACACACATACACTTACACTTATATACATATATTTATGATATAACTAACTATTAAAATATTTTTCTAACGAGTAGAAACATTTTTCAGTCAGGAATTGTTTGGGGGAACTACTGATTTTTTAAAAATATTTGGGTTTTTTTATACTTTTAGGTAAAAGATTGTAAATAGACAGACCCATAATTATAGGGACATTTTTTGCTAAAGTTGAATTTCCCCACAAACATATTCCATACTTAATTCGTGACACAACATGTGCATGGTATTGAGCCACTAGCTGAGGTATTTCAAGTATATGTTTGCCATTCCTGAACATGAAACATACAGAATTCAATCTTTCCATCAAGTTTGTACAGTGACCTTTCCAGCTTAAATTTTCATCAATAGAACATCCAGGAAAATTGGATTCATCTGTACTGTCGACGGATACATTAACACTCATATTGATTCTGAGAGGATCGCATTTTCTTTGATAGTTATGAAATCGTATAATTTGGGTTTTATGAGTGTTCAAATTCAGAAAATTTGTAATGCACCAGCCAGGGAATCAGTTCTAGAGCTTTTTCTGTATCTTTTTGCATATTAAATTCGTTTTTTTGTGAAATTATCAATGACATGTAGTCTGCATACATTATTGCATGAACTCATTTCAAGAATTCATTCAGATCGTTAGAGTACAATATGAATGAAATAGGTCCCAGGAACCATCCTTGTGGTACACCAATATTAATGGCTTGACTCTTTGAATTGGCGAAATCAACCCTTTCAGATTGGATATTTGGTATACATACCTACTGATGACGGTGTTTCAAAAAGGAGGAGGTCAAAAAAAGCGTTAACAGCAGTATTAGTGAAACGATCAGCTAAGAAGCCATGTTGATTTTCCGTGAAGGTATGACATTTATACAAAAATGTTGAAAGTCGGTTGAGAAATGAGTACTCAAAAACCTTTGAGAAACTTGATGTTGGACGATAGTTATTCATATCAGTTGTACATGTCTTTTTGAAGATGGGAATAATTTTTTTATATCGCTGCATTCAGCTGATATTATTTCAAGAAATAATCTTCACGAATACAAATGAAGCTGAACATTTTCTCAGATGATTGTCTATTTTTCCAAATTCAAACGTTGTTATCGTTAAGTAATACCAACGATCAATCAATAATACATAAAACCTTCCATCCTACGGATTCGTTGTTTTATCAGGCTGGATTCTTCCATGGATCGCTGAATGACAAAGTTTTCGTTGGAAAATGAAAATTTATTGATTGAATTTCGAGGCCTTGTGTTATTATTGCCGGCAATGAACACATTTCTTTCAATCAACTTGAAAGCGTTGACGTGGTTTCCAAGACATTCGCCCAATGAAATGAAAGTATGGAAATAGAAGCGTTTCTCTAACTTTTTGTTTATTCGTCATTTCGATTTCGTATACGAGTATGTCTTATATAAAATACAGTACATCATTTTGTAGCTTTCTATTTTTGATTCCGCCTAATAGAAAAATAAAGCTGTTTCGTGGGTATGTTGTGCTTCTGAGTGTCTTGTGGTTGTTTGTAGCAATTTTATCACTCCATGGAAAAATTTCGTCCCACAAACTAGGAAAGTACACAATTCTCAGAACGATAGAAATTCCAAGATATTTATTTGTAATGGTCGCTAATATCGTTGCTACTGTAAAATTCGTTTTCATATTTCCGAAAAGGATAAATCATATTATCGATTCAGTTGCTAATTTCGATAGGAAAACTACAGGAATTGCGAACAATATGAAAAACTATTTCTGGATTGGATTCGTCTATAGCAATTCCACCTGTTTGGCTTTCATAGTTTCAAGAAGAATATACTGGTATTTCAATTCATACGATATATTTTATTATGAAGACGATTTTCTACAGTACCGCGTCCATAACGGACTATTCTTGTATTTTTGGCTGTCATTGGAAATTGCACAGAGATTTAGGTTACTGAATGAATCACTGAGATCAGTGTCAAAGGGTCTACAACACAGTTCAGTTACAAATATCATTCAAGAGGAAACGAAATCGGTTGAAATGAACATAATTCGTCAGATTCAAAAAATATCAAAATTCCAGAACAACCTTATTAATATGCTGCAAGATTTCAATAGATGTTTTGGGATTTATATTCTATTTTGCCTACTTTTTGCCGCCACTTCCGTTATTGAGGGAATACTCATAGCAACTTGGTATAGTAATTGGGATAGACGTTTTCAATGGCTGGACGCTTCTGTATTACGTTGGATTCATTATTACGCGATATGTGAAGTAACGGTAAGTTTTGTTCATATCTACCATGGCAGTGACAATCCTCAGTAAGAGAAATTCCACTCTCACTATCTTGGAAAGAGTCTGATATTTTCTTCGTTCCATAAATTATTTTTTTTCCATTTTCTTCAATAGTGTTAATAAAACAAATACCATAAATAAGGTTTCCGACACGAACATAATGTTTTGACGTACGATTGTTTTATCGTCCGTATTTGAGTTACACACAAGACTTGCACTAAGTCTTGTGTCAAATTAAATAGATGCAAAGATATCACAGATACGTGTTTATTTCAACTATTCTCTACAAAGGTTCAACTTATAGTAACTTGATTTTGAAATTACAATATGGACCTGAGATTTGAGCAACTTTATATGGTGGGAGAAAATTCGGGGTTGAAGGCTCCTCATTGGTTAGACATTCGAGTAGGCCCACCCCATAGATGAGACGATTCACAAATACCAACTTTACGTTTATACAGCTGGCTGTAGATGTTTTCGAAAAGAAATAGTACCCAGACCCAGAGTTGATCGTTTGGGTAATCTTAGGAAAACCCAAGAGTCCAAATGCAATAGGGTAGTTTAATAATTCTAATAATTTTAAATATGTCTTAGGATTTGTGATGGCTTACGGATCAATAAGGTAAACTGACCATTTATAATTCTTTAAGGATTTCGAGGGATACAATCTTAGGTATAAAATCTAATCGAAATTTGAATGCTGAGAATTTCGAAAAGTAACAATCTTAAGGCTTGGTATTTTATGACTCAATTCCATTAAAATGCACAATATGATATAAATAATAAAATGTAGATTGAACAAAAAATTGTACTAGCGATGCAATATTTGAGATGGGACTCAACACATAACTCAAACGCAGATGTTATTTACTTTAACTGTCCCTGAGATAAAATAATTTCCATTCTGGAAAACACGCCCCGACAATTGTGCTCTGTGTTTGACGAAATGATGTTTCTGATGATTCTAACTCGTTGTCCCTGACAGAACTCAAACTCAGTTGGGATATTTACGTAGAAACTCCCTCGACAAGACTATTTCCACTCTGGAAAACACGCCCCATAAGGAGTTCTATGAAACAACCATTCTATACAATCAAGCTCACCCATCATGTATTAAACAGGGCGTTTTCTCTTTTGACCTTATTGTTGCTTCGACCGCTCCCAAAAATAATCAAGTATTTGGAAGAAATAATTATTTCGTTCCGTTATTTTTTCATTTAGTATGTTCATTCATTGTGAATGCCACCATGACATATTTGAAACACGTATTGAATTTTGCTAGGCTTTCCATCTTGGTTCCTCCTGATAACTGTACAAAATGTGTTCGTTTCTGGTTTGTAATAATGTTTTCTTCATGGTTGATCTTGGCAATATATTTCCTGTATTGTAAATTTCAAATACCTGCAGAGAAGTATCTGATTATCCTAATCATAGAGAGAGTAAGAAGCTGTTTTGGTATACTAACAAGCATTGTGGTGACTGTACAGTTCTTTTTCATGTATCCAGAAAATGTCACGCATATTATTTCTGTTCTTACTCACGGCAAAGAAACTTCTCACTCAAACGAGAAAACGAGCAAACATTTTTGGTTCAGTCTGATCCTCAGTAATGTAACTACTCTAGGTTTGATCTTCTTGAAACAATTGTACTGGCTATTCAGTTCTTATTATTATTACTACATAGAAGAAGACATAACCTATTTTCGGATAGATCTGGGAGTATTCCTTTATTATTCGATTGCAGTAGAGACCTACCGTCGATTGGCATTTTTAAATGAGTCTTTAAGATCATCATGTGGAAATTTGAAAAGAAGCAAATTAGTGTTCAAAGGTTTTGAGATAAAAGTGCCCTCAGTTGGAACTGAAACAGTTCAAAAGCTCCGAAATATATCAAAACTTCACAATTGCTTCAGCGACGTTATACAAAAATTTAATGAATCTTTTGGACTGTTCATTTTCTGTTACACTTTATTCACTGGAACGTTCATCATCGAGACGATAATCAAATGTATATGGTTCACCAAATATTCAGTTGGTAGTCATTTCTTGGAGACATATTCTTTACGATGGATTTATTGCTACATGGCAGCCACAGAAATTGTAAGTAGTCATTGCACTCCAACATTCTCTCCTGTCATCTTTTCTTTCAATGACATGTAACAAACCCTTGGAAGAAATTATTCACACGAGCAAAAGATGCCAGTGTTTGATATTTTTTCAGGAGTATTTCAGGTGTATTTGAAGCCCTGATGTCGAGTTTGTTGCTGGGTAAGGTCTCACTGAAGAGTCAAAGTCAAAATATGCTTTATTGTCTGAATATTCGTATCTTATTGACAAAGCTTGGTTGAAATAATAAATAAAAAAAAACAAACAAACAAAATTACACACAATAACTATCGCTACTTAGTTATATAAAACTATAAACTATAACTAAAAATAGATACCTGATAATCAGGTATCTATTTACTTGAAAAAACTGTTCAATATTCGTTAACCAACTGTCGCACCTCGACGAATGGTAACTATCGGGAGTCGAACCATTTTGACGTATGATTCATGGCACGTGTTGGATGATAGGAAAGGAAAATCGATTGTACGGCTTTGCGGTTTGAACTACCGGTTCACACAGCTATCAATCGAGCAAACCATCCACGCCAATCACAACAGCTACCGCCCAAGTCAACCTACCACGTCTATCGACCACGACTACCGGCCACGACTAGCGGTCACGACTACCAGCCACGACTAGCGGCCACGTCTATCGTCCAAGTCAAAACAATCGGCTACCGGCTACTGAGGCTCTCTGAAATGATTTAATGAATCGAATATACTTCAAATAACGGACCGGTTGGGCAGATAAAATAATTTTATCGCAGACGTTGCGAACTTATGCTCGTTCTCGAGGATCAACTCAAGATAAAATTTCTAATATTCCATATTTATGAGATGAAAGTTTATTAGAAAACTCCATACTGGAATTTGTGAGATATAGATATAATAATAACGGGTGTATAAACAACAGAAGATATAAGCACTGAACAAAATGATCTGAAAATCTGAAAAGAGTTTTTGAAAAAGTATAAAGCGGTCCAAACCACCAAATACCTTCAAACAAATAGATATTTCGTATCGAGAGGAATCCAAATATACTTCAAATCTGCTGATTTTAATAATTTCGTAATGTAACTTCGAAAATTTCTGCACGCTGAATAAGTTTCTCAGTAAATTTTAAAGATATTTCTATTCGTAATATAATCCATATGAAACATTTTCTAGAGCTGTTGAATGAATAGAAAGGTGAATTTTTTAACCTTTATTGAAAATGTAGAAATTATACTTTGTAACTACTGGATAATTTTGGAAACTTCGTAAAATCCTATGTATTCATAAAAATACATTATGCTTCGAGAGAATCAAGTTACACATTTGTTTGAAGGTGGTTGACAATTTTTCGTGGTGTATTTCATCAATTTGGACTTCCAATTTATTGTTGATTCTTAAAAATGGAGATGAATGAAATAACTGTAACTGATGGTAATTTTGCATAAATAGTTTTCATTTTCAACTATAAGTTAATTTAATTATTCATCTTCATTCGAAAAAGATAAGTCTGAATAGTCACTATCGTCGCCCATATTTGACAAGATCACAGAACAAAATCAACAATGACACAAAATATCAAAATAACTTTATAAACAAACACTAACCATAAACATACCACTAACAACAAAATCAAAATATCATGAACCTGTAAAGAACGAAGATGAAAGAAGAGAATAAATGAACTGCGCAAGCCAATCCAAGTGATTTCTACTCAAAGACAAGTATCGAAATGACGATACAGAAATCTGTTTCTGAATCGTACACTTTTTGATTGGATCGCTGAACAAATGTTACCAAGTATCGTCAACTTTTGGTTGGAACAACTTTTATTCAATGTGCATGTGATGTAACATGAAAATGTAACGGGTTGGAAAGAAACTATTATTTGATAAATAAACTCCACTGCGCTTTAAACCTACAACCTACCTAGTACCAAGCCAGCACCAGAATGCTACACACCTTTATATCTGACAAATGCAAAAAAGTCTTACCTTTTGAATAATTTTTAATGTGTAACCACATCATTGAATATTATTAGAGATCAAATAAGAAACGCGACAGAATATAAAATATATGACTTGGTAAGATGGTAACAAATATTTATTTTTTTAAATTTGTTAAATGAATACTTTTTTTTCTGTATAAACTTGAATGATAGTTATATTTAAAAATCTGCTCTTCCGTTAACCATCTGTCGCCCCCTTACGAACGACACATCCCCAAAGTCGAAACTTGTGCGACCTAAGAACTAACGAGGTCTTACTTTTTAACGTGTGACTCCTAACACGGGTTGGACGATAGGAAGTGAAAATCGATCGTCCGGCCTAGCGGTTTGAACCACCTGTTCACACAGCGGTCGATGGAGCAAATGGAGCAAACCACCCACGTCAACCCGACCGGCTACCGTCACTATCATTTACTTAAGACTACTCCCCATACTGTTGAGTAAGTGACCATGGGGATCAGCTGCAGTGAGCCAAGAATGACAGGCTTGAGAATCAAGAGAAGAAAGGGCATCATTCCACCAAGAACTACAATAATCAGAAGAACCATCTTAAAAGAGTGGTCTGAATAGCCTGCAGAGTTGGAAGAGAAAATCTTGATATTTCATCTGCTTCTCTTCCTCTTTTCGGAAGATATTCGTCTCATCCAGATGGGTGAGAATGGAATGAATCTCAAAACAATTCTGAATCTTCATATTTATATTATATGCTCTAGAACAAAAATGTATTGAAATAAACTATTCAAATTGTTTACTCTCATTCTAACATTGCCCAATTTGAAAAGACTCCATACCGTTGGCTTCATTTTTCAAAACATTAATCATTCATCAACCCATACAGAAGATCTTATCATGCAAATGATTTTGAAATACAAAGCTTATACTCATACATCTTGTTGTAAAATTACTGATAAGATACAAAAAATTATTTTTCTTTCATGATTACACACACCAACGATTTTCATGTTTTCTCTTTTTTTTTCTGATCTGACACACGAATTTCTTATAATTTAGGATTGAATACCACTAATCATATACTAATCGAAGGTTGAACCACTGTCCAAATATATTGTTATTATGATTATCAATAGCTTATTTATATATGTATGTATGTATGTGTATATGCGTGTATGTATTGTGTATGTGTGTGTATATATGTATGTATATGTGTGTGTGTATGTATGCGTGTATACGTATGTATATATGTGTATATCCATTATTCATTAGATATAAGATTTCTGCAGAGATTGAAATGCATGTATGTATACTCAAGTGTATCTATACTATTATAATATGAATTAATCAGGTATAATTTTAATTGATGTATATTTATTTTACACTTAGTTTTATATTTTATCTTTCGTGACTGTCTCTTTTGTAATTCCACAAACAAGTATGTTTGATACTTCTGTGGATATTATTATGTTTATTCATTTTTATACACAACTCTTATATTATTGTATGGATTTTATTTTATCACGAATAAACGTCATTAATAAATGTGGGCTTGGCTGATAATTCAATCTTCTCTCATAGGTAGTTAGTATGGATTATCTTGAAACTATTCAACTAAAAGATGAATATTCTGACAGGATAGAAATTATAATATGTTATAAAATAAATGTATGAGGATGATATGTTCTGGAAATAACAGGAAGAGAAAAAAATGGAAAATGTGAACTAAAAAGGGATACAGAGGAACATGTGAACGACTATCACAAATACTTTATTACAATTATGCCCGATTTTATATCAATCCTCGTAAATATGCCATTTGAATCTTCAATTGAATATTATTTTTAGTCAATGTTAGAAAAGTCAATATATCCTCAAGAAGTTATTGAACTATCACATAAAGTGAAAAAATAAGTTCTCTAATGGTTAATTTCTACATCTGTGAGAAAAAGAAGTATTCCAAGCGTAAGTGAAATTGTCTCATATAATATGAATAACTCTTCTCTTCAAGACATAAACTATCTGTATTGAAAGCTACTCTTAAAAAAGAGGATTCTAACTTGTGTAATAACATTGTCAATTTCTAACATGAATGTAACTTATTCAAAAAACACACTTCAATGTGAGATTTCCACTTGAAATTTTACACACCTGCGCCACGTGTTTCGCTATACAATATAATCTTCAGACCTCCGAAGATGTTATTGTATAGTAAAACACATGTCGTAGTTGTGTAAACTTTCATGATACGAATTTAATAATAGGCAGTGAAACATATGTCGGCAGAATTTAATTACATCGGACTTCTATTGTCTAATATGATATGATTTGAAATCTCTAAAATAACAAATGAAAATTAAAAAATAGCTGGAGATAACAATTATATTAAGCAAAAACACCCTGAAAAGAAATTACAAATAAAAATTAAACAACAAATTGAAAATTGAACAAATAAAATGAAATAAAAATTGAAAGATTTCAAGCCAAGTTACATCACGACATTCCGACTGTTAGTATCCACAATCGTCTTCGGATCATTCGAGTGCTTTCACCTATCCCTTCTTCCCTCTCTTCGCTTCACCGGTTTAGCGGGAGATGGCCATTTGGCGAGAGTTTTCATGGGTACACAACATATGGGTTTTCTACCTTGGCTGAATGCGTCATTGGACAACATGTATGCAGCTTCTTTGAACATTCTCTTAAACCAGTGTTCCTCCCTGTGGATGATCTCTGCTTGGAACCACTTGATGTTATGTTGATGGGTCTAGGCATCATAAAAAAGATCTTCAACGAAATGGTTACTCCAAAGTGAAGGCAGAACAGACTTTGGCTAAAAGACAGCAAGTGACTCGCAAGGAAAAGAAGCCATCACAACCAGTGCTTGCACTTTCCTACACCAGAAGATTGTCGTAAAGGATAAGAAGAATTGGGTCCAAATACAGCATCGGAACATGTTTTAGATCCAGAAACATCATCCGTAACACCCTCACAAAAACCAGACCACCAAACGCGGACTGTTCATTCTAAGAATTGAATTTACCTGTGAGTGCGACAAATCTTATATCAGTGAAAATAAGAGGCCATTGAAAGTCCGCATTGCCCAGCACAAGAAACACACACAGCGAGGAGAAACCAACAAGTCAGGAATAGCAGAGCATGTTTGGACCCATCAACATAACATCAAGTGGTCCCAAGCTGAGATCATCCACAGGGAGAAACGCTGATTTAGGAGAAAATTGAAAGAAGCTGTTGTCCAACGACGCATTCAGCCAAGCTAGCGTAGAGATAAGCAACATATGGAAACCCATAATAAAGCGGAAAACAGGCAACTGCCGCCAAATGGACATCTCCCGCTAAACCGGTGAAACGGAGAGGGGGAAGAGGGGATAGTTGAAAGCACTCGAATGACCTATAAATAGTCATCTCTCGGATAGATTAGAGGAATGGGCCAAATTATGGAAGATCAGTATAAACCCTGAGAAGAGTCAGGCAATACTGTTCACCCGGAGGATGGTATACCCAGAAGGAAAGGTCATCTTCAATGGACAAATATTCCGTGGACCAACAAAGCTAGATACTTGGGGGGTCAACCTAAACAAAAGATTAATGTTCAGGTCTAACCTCATAAATACGACTGGACAGAAGTAAAACGGATCATGAAATATCTTAAAGGAACTCTGAATATAGAAATACTCTAATATTGGCTTTTGCTTCCGTTTAGGCGCAATAAGCCATAATATCTATTCGTGGAAGTACAGAAGTCTTTCTGTACGCAATACTGCACTCCTTTTTTAAAAGATTCATAAATTTTTTGTGAATCGATGGCAAACATACACTACAGATTAAACTATCACTACACAAATAAACTTAAAATTGCTTGCACGTGCTGTGACGGCATGACCTTGTGTACTTGTGTACATTTACTTAGACAACGCGCACGTGCAAAATTAATTTGCAATTCAACTAGAGTAGAGTATTTGTCATAGAACATACTTTTTATGCAGAACACCTGCAGTTCATGTGGTTTTGGTGCATAAAACGGTCTATTGAAAACGAACGTCATCTCTCATAGTAAAAGTGAATTCGAAAGTTGGTGGTGCCACATAAATACAGTCTAAAGTTAATGATTCACACTGGAAAATATGAATTTCGGATTCACTAGAAACATGGATAAAATCATTATGAAATTTCCGCTTTATTTTTCAAGTATCGAATATCTAAATTGAATATTTCTAAATTACAACACTGGTGGCAACAATGTGTTGACGAGGATGATGTGAACTGTGAAGTCATTAAAATAAAAAGTGAAAAGGTTAGGAGTGCAGTCGGATATCGCTTGTTAATTGACTTTAAATTACAGTTGAACTTTGTTTTAGCCGCTAAAATTTAGCGCAAACCCAGGTGGGGTTTGGGTCTGACTCAGATCCATTTCAGTGTGGGCTCCACCTGTAGTAAAACATGATTTTGGAACTCCTGGCTGGATAGCCCTGGCAGGTGAAGCCATTGAATGAAAAAGAAGAAGAAGATGAAGAGGTTAGGTTATATGAAGACTGTTTTTGTTGAAACGTGATATTTTTTAATTATCATTACAATATGTCTTGTGAAATTTCAAAAAAGAGAAACAACCGAAAAAGAAAGAAATCATTTCTTATGAATGCAAGAAAGTACGGTAAAAAAGGATATTATGGAAGAGGCTCGGAGCTGGATTCTGATACATACCAGTACTTTGTGAGGATAATGGAAGTTTATAGAGAGGGATTTGAAAATGAAGAAGATAAAATTTTATTTGTGAACAATGTTTTCGAGCAATCAGAGAATCAAGAAATAAACTGTAGTTGTAACCAAGTGGGGTGTCGTGTTATAGAAACACTGCTTCCCTATGCTAGTGATTTGATTTTGAAGAAGTTCATGGAAGCATTCAACTCCGAGATTAGACGTTTGTGTACAGATCGCTTTGCAAGTCATGTTCTTGAAGGTTTGGTTATTCAATCTTGTAGAAGATCGTTGGAAATTGAATCAAGAAGTCAAGAAGTGGTTCAGTATTTTCACCAATTTACATTGAAAATAAGCAGATTCTTACTGAATAATCTTGAAGATTTCATTTGGGATACTTATGGCAATCACATAATGAGAACATGTTTAAAAAATCTAGCTCAGTTAGAAAGTGAAAATGTCAAAAAAAAGGAAACAATGGCAGAAGAATCTGAAAGTAAGGAAGTTCCAGAGGAATACTTGGAAATTGTGGAAGAGTATGCAAAAAGGATTATCTCTTGGCCACAGTTTAATGAGCTGTGTAGTTCAGAACTAACTTCTGGTTTTTTACAAGTTTTACTACAATGCCTTAAAAAAATCAAAAGCAAAACTTTCAAGATATATTTGAAGAAATTGTTGAAGGATATATTTGTCTCTAAGGATGACGGTGACCAGGCAAATTCCAATATCTNCTGTGATTTCAATTTTATATAATACATGGACTTTACAATTTAGGTGTCCTGAGTGCACTGTTGATTTCACTGATTCCTTTTGCTCATGTGATTACAAATGCCTCAATCTAATTGAAACAATATATAAAAATAATGAAAGCGACATAAGGAACGGAATAAGTCATCATCTATCTATCTAGGAATTTCACAAAGAATAAATTTGTGTTTCAGAACGTGGAAACGATTATTTTCAAAAAATTTCTTCCATGACAGAAGTTCCGCTACTACCTACGAGTAATTTTTTTTTGTTGTCAACGGTATTGAATACTTTTATTTATTTATTCAACGGACAACCCCCAATTTTTATACAATATATCAACCTTAGAAAGTTAATTATTCTAGTATCTATATATCTAATAAATCAAGCTACATAGAGAAAATTAAAATAAAATTGTGATAAAAAAAATAGTCTTATAAATCTATTCCACGTAGAGAATATCAAAGAGTGCTCGGAGAGCACTCTTAAAAAATCAATATTGGTCTCATTGGCATTTGATAGAATTCTGGAGATAGGAGAATGTTTTCCATAATTACACCTTTGAAAGTCGAGACTGAAAGTTTGGTTGTTATGTGTCCTCCTCGGGGGAACATGCAGATTGACTTGACAGAGAAGAGTTGGGCAATTAATTTCGTTTCACGACATTCCGACTGTTAGTATCCACAATCGTCTTCGGATCATTCGAGTGCTTTCACCTATCCCTTCTTCCCTCTCTTCGCTTCACCGGTTTAGCGGGAGATGGCCATTTGGCGAGAGTTTTCATGGGTACACAACATATGGGTTTCCTACCTTGGCTGAATGCGTCATTGGACAACATGTATGCAGCTTCTTTGAACATTCTCTTAAACCAGTGTTCCTCCCTGTGGATGATCTCTGCTTGGAACCACTTGATGTTATGTTGATGGGTCTAGGCATCATAAAAAGGATCTTCAATGAAATGGTTACTCCAAAGTGAAGGCAGAACAGACTTTGGCTAAAAGACAGCAAGTGACTCGCAAGGAAAAGAAGCCATCACAACCAGTGCTTGCACTTTCCTACACCAGAAGATTGTCGTAAAGGATAAGAAGAATTGGGTCCAAATACAGCATCGGAACATGTTTTAGATCCAGAAACATCATCCGTAACACCCTCACAAAAACCAGACCACCAAACGCGGACCGTTCATTCCAAGAATTGCATTTACCTGTGAGTGCGACAAATCTTATATCAGTGAAAATAAGAGGCCATTGAAAGTCCGCATTGCCCAGCACAAGAAACACACACAGCGAGGAGAAAATTGAAAGAAGCATTCAGCCAAGCTAGCGTAGAGATAAGCAACATATGGAAACCCATATGTTTCCGCCAAATGGCCATCTCCCGCTAAACCGGTGAAACGGAGAGGGGGAAGAGGGGACAGTTGAAAGCACTCGAATGACCTATAAATAGTCATCTCTCGGAGGAGTAAGTCCAGTAGCCAGATAGATTAGAGGAATGGGCCAACCTAGGGAAGATCAGTATAAACCCTGAGAAGAGTCAGGCAATACTGTTCTCCCGGAGGATGGTATACCCGGAAGGAAAGGTCATCTTCAATGGACAAATATTCCGTGGACCAACAAAACTAGATACTTGGGGGGTCAACCTAGACAAAAGATTAATGTTCAGGTCTCACATACGACAGAGAATAGTAATGGCGAGATCTGCCCGACAAAACCTATTACCAATAATAGGTTGAAGAAGCAACATGGAATTGAAAGTGAAACTGCTGATGATAAAGACTGTAATATTACCGATAATCCTGTATGCCTGACGATTGTGGATAATAACAATCGAAACGTCGCGAGGTAACTTGGCTTGAAAACTTTCAATTTTCATTTTTTATTCTAGAGATTTCAAATCATATCACATTAGCCAACAGAAGTTAAAAATTCAAATATATATGCAGTTATTCCTTTGCTGATTATTTACTTCTCAACTCCTTTGACATATGTCAAAGAAGTTGACACTTGTATAAAGTTCTCCATTATATTTTTCATTTGTTTCAGAAGGTGAAAAAACCTAAAATGTCGATAAAAAATACAAGAATATCTTCTATAATATATCATGATTACCAACTATTGATACCCAAGAACTTACTTGTGGATTTTTTCTACCTACCAAAAATTCAAAATGGGAGAGCTGCAGCTCTCTTGGGATTATTGGGGATCAACAGTTGGTAATCATAAAGATAATTAGTTATTGTTGTAGTATTGGTATTGATAATTCAGGTAACATTTCTTATTTTAGGTACCTATTACAGGTACCTGACTTGTTTTGACAAAAAGTATCAGTTACTTAATAATGGTCTAACAAACTGAAACCAGCCGTAAACTTATGAATGAATTGGACAAAAGTATTTTCTTTATTCTATATCTTCCATAGTCATCAATATCTTGTTTTAAGCCAGCTTTTACATAGATTTTATAAAACTACACACCCAAAAGACAGGAAAAGGAGATGTAGAGAAAAAAGTAAACATTGCTCTTAATTGAAAAATTGACAAATATTAGAAGTTTCAAGTTTTGAATTTGAGTTTAACAATGAATTTTATAAAGTTTACTCTTAGTGCATTTCTTTGCATGATCTTCATTACTATGTAAATAGTTCATTTTGAAATTAATTCATCTTGGCTTAGAAAGCCAAAATCTTTCATAAAATTAATATCTCCTAAAAATATGCCCCTTTCAATTTAAACGAAATACCTATGGCTGGGACTAAAGCAAATAAGCGAATGAATGGTAATATTATCCAGATTGTTACTGAAGACGCAATAAGGAAAGTGTCATATTCCGAAACATCTGATGTCCACCAATGAGAGACAGTGTTCCATAAAATGAAATTTTACCTCTTTCATATACTTATTGTGTAGCGATACTATTAATGATATCAGAATCAATTTCATAACGAATGTTTGTAGTACAAACCGAATAGGAAAAAGAGTTTTTTTGTAATTTAATGTTCATACAAAAGTAGTTCTTTTAAAACTACTTTTGTATTTCTTGCAATTCAATGTTTGTAAGAAAGTGGTCATTCCAATAGGGTTTTTCTTCTAGTTTGCCTGAAAGCTACTTCTTTGCATGATCTACAACATGGAGAAGTAGAAAGCCAAAACTGTTTCTTTCTAAACAACTTTAATTTTTTATATATTTGCCAACTCACCTGAAATGGAAGTGATGTCTTGTAGAAGGTTGAGGATTTCCAATAGGGACAAACAAATACTCTTCATTATCTATAATATGGATCCCGTCCGGAGGAGTAATTTCCACTACATGTTCATCATACTCATCATTGCTTTTAACATTATGTATTATTCTTCTGAAAGACTGTTTGCAAAGTGGACATTCTGGTTTAATCTGTGAAATCCAACTGTTTAGAAAGTATTCTTGTTTTGAAGATCAACTCATGAATTGAAACATACCTTAGACCACTCCAAAAGACATTTAAAACAAAACTGGTGCATACATGAGTCAGAGAAACATTTATTTGTAAAAGTTCCCAAGCAAATAGCACAGTTTGGGGGAGGACTTGAAGAATTTGGCCTACTAATAATAATCTTACTATCTGCCATATTTTTCACTTCTAATGGAAGAAACTACTTTTGAATGGACACACGATCATGAGAAAATCAAATCAATCTCCCGACTAGCTCTGTCATAATGACTGACCTTGTTGACAGTTGAACATTATTCAACAAAAATAGCTATTCAGTATTAAATTTACAAATGTTTTGAACTTCGATCAATACAGAATTTGATGGAAACCTCTCCACGAATATTCTACACAAAAGTATCTACAACAAGAAGTTTTCACCAAAAAAGCACAAAGCAATCTAGAAAATACGGATGAACTAAAATGAAGTTGACATTTGGCGTTGACAAAAACAACTAGTTGTATTTGTGATATGTGACAGAAGACTAGTTTTTAGAGATGTGTTCCAAAACTGTTCTTCTTTTTTCTTAAAATATCCCACGCTGCCAGGGCTACTCGGCCAGGGGAGATGAACTAGGGTTACTATATAGGAGGGTTTGCAAAATGTCATAATTTTCGATTGACATTTGTGGCTTCTTATGTCGGGCACTGCAATATTTTTGGTCGAATTCATTGTCCAATGATATTGAATATAAGTAATAGGTGATAAATAGGAGTCCTGGTTGGAGTTTTTAATATTATTCATTCAGAACGAGATTTATCAATTGTCGAAGTATTACACCGAAGATGATCGTACTTGTCGAGATTTCGATTCATGGTGACGAAGATGAATGTGCCAGAATCATAACATCGCCAGGGTACAGGACACTGCCCGCATCATCGAATAATAATGTCGAATTGGATAGAAATATGTCGTAGCGCAATTACATTTTATTGCAAAAGTAGCTTCTCAGGAACTTGCAACAAGATTTCAAACACAAATTTCATAGTGTAGCTCAAATTACACGAAAAATGAGAAATAAAACTTTATATGTTTTTTTACCACTAGTATTTGTAACTAACGTTACTGCATCAATTTAGTCCTACACGGATATTTTCAAATGAATACAATGAACTCCTCGTAGGACGAAACTACAGTAACGATAGCTACAAATACAAGTGGTAAAAAACAGAAAGTTTCATTTCTCATTTTTCATGATGATCTCCGACCACGTAATAACAGCTGCATCCATCAATTTACCCAAATTACACCTTTGCTCACATAAAATATATCCGTTTGATTGTAGACCCAAACTACGCAAGCAACAAGTATAATTTCAAAGGGAGGTTAAGGACTTGTCTCTTTTCAATTAACACTTTTACAGTAAGTATTTTGCTTTACTTATCAAGTATCGAAATGTAATATTTAAAGTGAAATTTGAAACATTCTTACAATGTCTCATCAACGTAGTATTGAAAACAATGTGCGAGCCATGGGTCGTTTTCATAAAATAAAAGGAATTGTTCTGACATGAACAAGAAAATATTATATTCAGTAAAAAAGTATTAATACACGGTACATATTTCACCCATTTTATTCAACAGATTATTTTAGTAAAGATGGAAAAAGTAAATACAAAATCAATTCATAGAGGTTCACCTTCAGCAAATACATGTATAATTCAATATTATAATTGCTGATAATTGTTCAGACATTTATTTACACAGCACTCATGTCTTGGGTCTATTATAACACTAACTGATATAATACACTCTTTGATATAAGAAGAATAAACAAATTGTGAAACACGTATTAACGATGAAAATGTACACCAAAGAAACTTAAGAAATTGCATGAACTCGCAAAATATAATAATTACATTTCTCTCTCTTTCTCTAATATTGGATTTTGCTTCCGTTTAGGCGCAATAAGCCATAATATCTATTCGTGGAAGTACAGAAATCTCTCTCTACGCAATACTGCACTCATTTTTTAAAAGATTCATACATTTTTGTGAATCGATGGCAGACATACACTACAGATTAAACGATCACTACACAAATAAACTTAAAATTGCTTGCACGTGCTGTGACGGCATGACCTTGTGTACTTGTGTACATTCACTTAGACAACGCGCACGTGCAAAATTAATTTACAATTCAACTAGAGTAGAATATTTGTCATAGAACATACTTTTTTATGCAGAACACCTGCAGTTCATGTGGTTTTGGTGCATAAAACGGTCTATTGAAAACGAACGTCACATAAATACAGTCTAAAGTTAATGATTTACACTGGAAAATATGAATTTCGGATTCACTAGAAACATGGATAAAATCATTATGAAATTTCATTTCATGTTTATTTTTCAAGTATCGAATATCTAAATTGAATATTTCTAAATTACAACACTGGTGGTAACAATGCGTTGACGAGGATGATGTGAACTGTGAAGTCATTAAAATGAAAAGTGAAGAGGTTAGGAGTGTAGTAAAACATGATTTTGGAACTCCTGGCTGGATAGCCCTGGCAGCTGAAGCCATTGAATGAAAAAGAAGAAGAAGATGAAGAGGTTAGGTTATATGAAGACTGTTTTTGTTGAAACGTGATATTTTTTAATTATCATTACAATATGTCTTGTGAAATTTCAAAAAAGAGAAACAACCGAAAAAGAAAGAAATCATTTCTTATGAATGCAAGAAAGTACGGTAAAAAAGGATATTATGGAAGAGGCTCGGAGCTGGATTCTGATACATACCAGTACTTTGTGAGGATAATGGAAGTTTATAGAGAGGGATTTGAAAATGAGGAAGATAAAATTTTATTTGTGAACAATGTTTTCGAGCAATCAGAGAATCAAGAAATAAACTGTAGTTGTAACCAAGTGGGGTGTCGTGTTATAGAAACACTGCTTCCCTATGCTAGTGATTTGATTTTGAAGAAGTTCATGGAAGCATTCAACTCCGAGATTAGACGTTTGTGTACAGATCGCTTTGCAAGTCATGTTCTTGAAGGTTTGGTTATTCAATCTTGTAGAAGATCGTTGGAAATTGAATCAAGAAGTCAAGAAGTGGTTCAGTATTTCCACCAATTTACATTGAAAATAAGCAGATTCTTACTGAATAATCTTGAAGATTTCATTTGGGATACTTATGGCAATCACATAATGAGAACATGTTTAAAAAATCTAGCTCAGTTAGAAAGTGAAAATGTCAAAAAAAAGGAAACAATGGCAGAAGAATCTGAAAGTAAGGAAGTTCCAGAGGAATACTTGGAAATTGTGGAAGAGTATGCAAAAAGGATTATCTCTTGGCCACAGTTTAATGAGCTGTGTAGTTCAGAACTAACTTCTGGTTTTTTACAAGTTTTACTACAATGCCTTAAAAAAATCAAAAGCAAAACTTTCAAGATATATTTGAAGAAATTGTTGAAGGATATATTTGTCTCTAAGGATGACGGTGACCAGGCAAATCCCAATATCTTACCTGCAGCATTCTTATCAACATCTGTTATAATGATATTGGAAACCACACTTCAGCTTGCAAATTCAAAAATGTTCTCTGAAATATATCGGTTATGCTTTGAAGGAAAACTCCCCAAATTAGCTACAACCCGGAGTACTAATTTTTCAGTCCAGAAATTATTACTTCACTGCAGTAATAAAACTGAATTTGAAGCTATTTTTGATGAACTAGTAGGACATTTTGGTGAAATTATTGAAGCTGGCCATTCCGGAGTTTTATTGGCACTAGCACAGTCATGCAAACGTATGTGTACAAAGCAGGGTAGCTTTGTGAAAAGTTTCATGAAATCCTTACATTGCTTGGAACCTGTAGAGAGGCAAAATTCTTTCATTTTATGTGTATGCAGGCTTGTAACTTTTGACAACAATAAGGCAACTGACAATTTGCATAAGGAAAAACTTAATTTGCATGGTACACTCATGGTACAACTTATGTTAGATTTCAACAAACCAATACAAATAGTCAACAGTCTACTCAGTTTAGATTTAAATGACTTGAAAAATTTGTTTCTCAATACTATGGGCAGTCATATTGCTGATTCTTTTGTAAAAGGGCACTTTGTTGGGGAGAAAAGCAAAGAAAAACTCGTGAGAAAATTAATGGGAAGTTATCAAGAACTGGCAGTATCCAAATATGGATCGAGAAGTTTTGAGGCAGTTTGGAGTGCAGCTAATCTGAAAGCTAAGATTAAGATCATGGAGGAGTTGTCTCATAAAGAAGGGGCTTGGGCGAATTCAGATTTTGGAAAAATTATTGCTGGGAAAATCAACTTATTCCTCTTCAAGAGAAATAAGGAGGAATGGAAGAACTCAGTTTTTAAGGTTAAGGATGGTGATGAATTTTTGAAGGATATTCTAAAATAAATGCTAAAATTGAAGAAAACTTTTTATTTTCAATTGAAAAAAAGACTAGGTTAATATTAGAAGGAATTCTTATGATCATAATATGTAATGAAAATTAGAACCTATATGGAAATGGACATTGTGAACTAAAGGAAAACTATTATATGACTTCGAATAGACGTTGAAAGTGTTAAAATCTATCAAATTGTTTTGGTTATTTGCAACAGTATCCAGGTCTGCATTAGTAATTTTATTATTTTTTATCCTCTTGCTATTATCCCTAATACAGTAAGTACTACTCATTTATAAGATTAAAGTTACTGCATGAGAAAATTTGAGATTGTCCAAAAATGTTTAAGCAATATTGGGATTTAGTTGTATTTTCCTTAAAAAGTTTATTTTTGTCATTTCCTTTAAAATCCTCAAAAGGCAGTACATTGGCATAGACATATTTTAGAACACTTCAGTATGTCACTCTCCTATTCCATTCCCACCTTTTAAAGGACATAATATATACCTGACAAAAGCTCTACCCGGACTTTGCTTGGAAGTAGGCTGATTTAGACTTCAATTTATGTAGGAATATTATGTCTGCATGTGCCCGTCTTGTATTGAGTTTGAGCAATCCAGTAGTAGAGAGAATTTCAAAGAGCGAATGACTTCTAGCTGGCATGTTCATTTTGTAAGCAACATATCTAAGAAATTTATTCTGAACTTTCTCAATATCATAACTGTGGTTGAAGTAAGTTGGAGACCAGATAAAAGTGCAATACCCAATCACTGATCTAAGCAATGCAAAGTATAGTATTTTGATAGAAAAAATGTTGGTAAAATCTTTAGTTGATCTGCATATGAATCCTAACATTTTCATCGCTTTGTTAGATATGTGTTCATACTGTAAATGAAAGTCCATCTTGTCGTCCATCATAACACCCAGATCTCGTAAAGTGTACGCTTTACGAAGCCTAAAAGTTAGTCATCGGGCAGCAAGCCATGATGGTTAAACCTCTGAAGAAGCTAGCCACTCGCACCAGCGAAACGTCAGGAAGAAATTCCAAAAATCCACGGCTTTCAAACTTGAAAAATAATGACACTGAATGTCATTTCTATTCTTATAAATATTATCCTCGCAGTACATAGTATCAGGAAAGCCATAATTTTCGCATTTATTTACAAAATTCCAAAAGTTTTTCATGCTTGATTTCAAGTTATTTTTAATTCTTTTAATATAATCATCATTCCAAATTTGGTCATTAGCCTCGTGTTCTGGGTAGGCAATAATAATTCCACTGAACCACCTAGAGAGATCACTGCTATTCACAGTTTGTCAGCCATGTAACGTTATAGAATAATCCCACCTTACTCGAGGAAAATATATGGTCGAGGTGGGAATCGAACTCCCGACCTTTCGCCCTACCACTGCGCCAATCAGTGAAAAAATTAATTGATCTGAATTTTGTTTTATCAAGAAGAGCATAAAACCAATTCCTGAAAAGTTTCGTTCTTCATGACGAAGTGAAGGTCTGGTAAAAAATTAGGATATGTTCCAAAAATAACCACTTCACAACCTCTACCAATCAGAATTTTCAATGTGGAAACTGGAAACCTTCCTTTTCCGAATATAATATTACAGCTGATTAGTGAAGTCAGAAGTCCTTTTTTTAAGAGTTACTTTTAAGTTTTGATGAATCATCGTAGGAAATAGAAAATCACGGGGCCGCTAACAATGAAGAATTTCATGAGCTGACGATAAAAACATTTACCATTCTCACTCCAATTCGTTATCACCTTCATTCAATGAAACGAATGAATGGGTAGTTGTAGAAAGATATGATGATCCTAGTCGTTTTTTGAGATTATGAGTCGAATAACGTTTTGTGTTTTTTGAGGATAGTTGCACATTTTGATGAAAAAGGGGACCTCAGTTCCTTATATATATAATTTCCATCTATTATATTTTTTAAATGCGTTGAAGAAGGAATTTGTGTCCATTTACCCACAAGAAATGAAACTTCAGCTGAAGAAGACAAAAAAATTGAATTTAGTGAACAGAAACAAGTTGTCTTTTGATATTGTTTGTTTCAAAGTTTACAAAGTTAACTCCAGGTTTACTGAATTTTCATGTTTTTCTTGATAATTGTGCAAATGAACCTATTCTAGGTATTTTATTGTTTTCATTACCAAAATAAAACACTAGTCGATAACCGGAAATGTCCAGCGATAATAAGCTTATATTTTTTTAGATTGTTATATTCTTACTGTAACAAAATCATCGGTTAGTATTTTAACGTTCGGTTCATCAGCTTTCAGATTTTTCAGTAGAAACACAATAGCAGTGATTTTAGAAACACCAAGCCACGTGTCTAGATACTTTTGGAATAAATCTTCAAGTCGGCTGCCGTTTCATCAGCAACAATAGTCTACAATGGTGAAGGATCCATCTAACAACTTCATGAATAAAACAAATTGGCTGTAAATATTTGAAGTCACTTCTGTATTCCACTTATATGTCACAATGCAACATTTGATAAACACTCTTTACTACTAGATATTAATGCCATTTATGTATCTTGTGCAATTTGTTTTTTTCATAATCAATTGCACAGAAGCCAAAGAAATCTTCTCAATTAAAAAAATATGGATGTAGAATCATTTATTTGGTATTTCACAATAGCAAACGAATAAATTATACAATTAACATACAATTCTAAATTTGTGTCTGATGCTTTTAAAGCAAAACTGACGAATATAGTAATATTATTCAAACAATATTGAATAAACAATTGCATATTGATTGAACAAAATACAAATACTTCAACTAACCCAGAAAAATATATGACAAAAAATATGTAGAGTACTTAATACTTCAGAAGTCAACCAAAAAAATTGAGAAAAGTATAAGTTTTATCATACATTTTCAAGGGTGTTTCAAAATAGATAAATTATATATATTACATTGAAAAAATACGAAAAATCTTATAAAATTAAGACTAGTACTATACACACTGTGCAAGGAGTTTTATCCATAGCATTTACAGATCAATGAATAGGCAATAACCTGTTTGATAGATAAAACCTGGGAATATATAACAAAGAAGTCTTAATATGTATAAAAGACCAACTAGATTTGCACTACAATACATTTTGTAAACAGCTGCATTCTTTAAACGAATGTTCAACCAAATTATATACAAAAGGCGCTTTAAAAGTTGAGGGATCGAGGTTTTAAACTTTTCGTCTTCAAAAACAGATGTGCTTGTTCAGTCAACTCTAGCTGATCTCGTGTTCGACCACATGCTACCATTGCCCACATGTAGTCCAGCTGTAACAAATATACATTTAAAATATCTCTTCTGCAGTATATGTTTATGAAATTTTAATTGAAATATGGTTGGGTTAGCGGATTAGTTGGTTAATTTTCATGCCAATGCAACTTTAGTTGATCATATTGGATGGAAATATTGCTAATATAAAGGGGTTGATGTAAACATTTATAAGAGAAAACAGAGGGGAATTTATATTATAACATTTTGGTAAAATATCAAGAGCAATTCTATGTACACTCATTGTGTCTGCAAAAAAAACATCTGACAATAAATACAGAAACTTTCAGAACAGGAATTTAAAAAAAAAAGTTAATGGAAACCTTTACCCTTCATTTTTTTCTTTATTTTTATATCTTTTTTGAAAACTTTGGGCATGTTAGTGAAAATAGTATAGAGTTTCACTTATAATTATCAAGCAAAATTAAAATGTTTGCTAGGAATTCTCAGTGGTTAAACCAAAGTGAAACTTATAGAATTCCAAAAGATAAGTTTTTTCAATTATTTATAGTTAAATTTTTGGATTTGTTGATTCAACTTAAAAACATTCATTTCTCATTAATTATACAAATAAATACAATCCCGAGAGAATTACCATTGTATCAAGTGAATGATGTGCGATAAGTATTTGTTTGATTATCAAAAATTTATTGAAAACTCCAATGAAAAATTTCAACAAAAACTGGCCCTTATTTAATAGAACCAGATATACCTACAACAAAAGGATGTCAAATCTTATTGCCATTAGGTAAAACATTCAGGTATTTTTGTTGAAATCCTTGAGGTTAATCCTATACGAAATCACAGCTTCAAATTAAGTTCAATCTTTATAAAATAAAAATTATCAAGATTCAGCAAATGAATTTGTTCCCTAGGAGTCCCATGAAATATGAATTTTTAAACTGCGTTACCATGAAATTGTCCAATTAGTGAAAAATAGACATGTGCCAGAACTGATGTCATATATGTTCTAATTCCATATATCACCGATGACTATATTCCGAATAAATATTGTCTCAACTCCCTAAGAATTTTTTTTTCATTTATTAATAAAGGAAAGTCGACTGTGTAAATGAAGGTAACTTTAAAATTGTGTCAACGGTTTTTATATAATAAACATTTTTAAATTTAGTTTGGTTATGTGAATCTGAGTTGAATTGTTTTGTTATGTAACTTTTCAAACAAAAGAAATATGTACTTCAGTTATTTCTTTATTGGAAAGAGTTTCTGTCTAAGCTACATATTTCTTTGTGGGAGATTATGATCTTATAATGTTTCAGTAAAATATTCAGCCAACAAGAAAAGTTGTTTGTTGATCACCTACATAAAAATAACCAACTGTTAACTTTAAAATTGTCTTTTATGTAGTATATTTGTGGAGACAATGAAAATAAGAACCATGTGAAATTTTTTTGTCTTAAAGTTGATTGATTAATTCAATTGCTATCTATGGGTAATGAGAGAGATATCTGTTTTTTTTTAAATTTTTATTAGAAGAATAAAAAATTGTAAAAATTCGTTTTTGATAAATTGATTTTGCTTATTTTAATTACGTTATTGGTATGTTGAAACACGACTATAATATGAAAAACAGCAATAAACTGTTTGTAACATATTCTGATTTATTTTGTTAGAAAATTGAATTTCAAAAGACTTTCTGGAATTTTAATTTTGTACTTATCGCTCCGGGGCGACTTCATTGATTCCATTCTGGAATTCAAATTCAGAATTTCTGATAATAAAAAAAAAGTCATCAATGAATCCAAAGATTTCAATGTTTCTTTATAAATCAAAACTGAAATCTTAAAATATATTATAAGGGAGAAATTTGGTAGAAGAGGAGATAGTTGTCTCTAATGCTGAGAGTTAGTTACATGAAACATTTTGAAGTGTAATTAAAATATATCTAGAGATCATCAGTAATTTCTGTTAGTTTGCACATGATGATTTATTTTTCATGAAGTAGATAATCAATAAATGTATCACTTATGTTTGAACCACAAAAACATAACAATTTTCCAAACTTTTCATTGTATTCTTCCCACACCCATCAAGTAATATCAAATTCGCAAGTTTCTCCACAAATACTGTGCTACATTCAACCAGTAGTGGCACATCCCTACTACATAAATATCTTCTCCAAAACTTTGCGATGAACAAAAACCACTAGTGGATGCACCTGTAAAAACATATCAGGCGGGGATGATCTTACAAATGAATGGCATGGCAAGTCGAAGGCTCACCTTGGGAGCTTTAGGCCGAGGCTCTTCGAAGGTGATTCGCTTGGCTGCGGTGCTGCGTAGACCTGTGGGAGCTCGGTTTGAGGCACTGGCGGGAAGCGGGTGCTGCCAGGACAAGGACATTATGCTACAATACCACCACAGATACAACCAATCATGACTACAACCCAAGCTATACATAAGTTCCCCATAATCAATAACAGAAAACATTCATTTTGAGCTCGTTTATATATTTGAAGTGAAAATAGATAATTTGAAACAAGCAAAATTATAATCAAGTCAACTGCATACGGAAGTAAATGAGAAAAAATACTAGAGAGATTGGCGTATCAGTTTATGGTTAATTCAGTTTTATTTGATACTAGCAGTAAATCGAAATTGTATAGATTGTGGAAGGAATTAGATGATAAAATTTGTAAATCACAGTATCTTCAACATTTTAAGATAGAATAATAAGGACATCAAGTACTATTTGAAGAATTTTATATCCAAAACTCTCTGAATATTCATCAACTTGATAATGGCAACAAATTTGTATGTTTTTCAGGAAAATGTGCCTCTGACATAACTTGTTGAATTAGTTAAAAAAGGAGCAATTGGAATACAGAGCATTTTTAAACACAAACATTAAGTTTTAGTAACATAAAAATGTTTTCCGTTAGTATGTACAACAAAAATGAAATAAAAAGAATAGGAAAAAAGGATCCATCTTTTTTTGGTAACTTAGTGCTAAAGGAAGAACAGACTTGCCTTCAAATAAAAAAAAAACAGTGCAACAAAAACTCTACACAATAAATAAGAACTAAGTGCAATATCTACAATAAAAAGGTAACAAATTTGCTTTGTCAAAAATTTTTGGTATGCCTAAAAAGGCTTGTCACATTCTACTGCTCTATTAAGCTAATAGCTAGGACGAAGATTTTCAAATTCAATAAATAAACCTAAACCTACATTTTACGAATCTGAGACTCGAAAATAAAAACTTTTTTTTTTTTGACTCGGTAACAGAAACAATGAATAATGAAGGCTAAGCCAACTACAATTATAACCAAAAAGTGTTTTTTTTCTCACATTTTCAGTATATACTATTGGAATGTCCCCATCGAGCAATAGAATGCCCCCGAAAGAAGAACTTTGGTAACAACAAAAATAACAAAAAATATATAATATATCAATATAAAAACATTTTTGCAGTTATTCGATAGAAAATAAAATAAGAAGTGTTTTTTATAGAAAGACATATCAAGCACATAAATGTATACTTGCGTTTTAAGTGCGATGGTGTAAGCTGAAGACAGGAACAGGATTTAGAGGTTATTATTATGACTTTGGTTCATTTTTTGTATCATATGGACTAGACAGGAAGAATATAGGTAATAATAAAAGACAGGCAAAGAGCACATAGACAGTTTTCAACATTTCGTTGAAAAAGTCGAAGAATTCCCAACACCTTGGCCAACTTTTACAGATGAACACTTGAGAACGACATGTTTTCATTAATATTCATGCATTTTGTATGAATATTCTTCAAATAGTAAACACAGTATCATTTCAATTTCTATGGTCGGTCACAAATATGAATAAGAGGGTATCTAGACACTAATGGAGATAAATTTATTTGGTTTATTATTAGGATAATTAATGTCAATGAATTTTGTTTTTAAATGCAACATTGGCAAATGTAGAAATGTTCATCCATAAAACAATTGGGTGCTACTACATTTAAATACAACTATGCCCAATAAATAGAACTACTGAAACATTTTCTAATTTCATGGTAACATGCATTATATAGTATTATATTAAACAAGAAATTTCATTATTAACGAATATTAACATACTCAAGCTATTTCTATCAAGTTGACTATTTACAAGAAGATTCTTGAAAGATATCCAAAGCTAAGTGGAAAGAACAGAATACACCAAAATATTATTGGGAGAATGGATTCATCAGGAATCATAGGAAAAATTTCAGGAAAGGAAATTATTATCTCCAAAATGAAACCATCCGAGTACCTTGGATGATCCGGAATGAGGAGGAAAATCCATCAATCCTGTTACTCCCAAAGAGTCTTTCATAATCGATGAAGGAGTAGAGAACAAAATGGAGGTGTCATCACCCAATGATCTGCTCTGAAACAAAGCGGCGCAGTTAGCATTGACAATTGAATAAAAAACTACTAATTAACCTCTCATGTCTTCTACTCATTTGAAAAATGATGTGATCAAATTCAGTTCATCTTACAAAAAGTTGGAGACATCAGATATGCATGCTTTTGGTTTACTTACAGGGGTTTCAATGGCAAAAGAAATATCCGATGAACTGATATGAGAAGACGAAGAAGCCCAAGATGGTGCCAGAGCTTTACGCACCCTCTTGTTTGGTAGGATGTTCTCTTTGCCACCAGCTGATGCATCACCTTTTCTTTTGCCAGTCATATAGCCACTATCATTCTATGAACAAAATATATTGTTGTAAAACAAAATTAGCCTAACTAGGATGTGCGCATAAAAAATTTAATAACTTCGAGAAAATATTTGGGCTGTCAAATTTAGTAATAAGAAATGAAATTTATAAATCTCCACTAATGCCAATGCTGCAAAATTAACAAAATTTCATTATCATTTAAATTTCATATGTATTCTTTGGTTTAACCACTTTTTGGTTTAGTATGTTATTAACAAAAAAAAGCCAATCTTTGAAAAACTTACAGTGACCACCACACTGGTGTCTGTTTCATAATGGGAGCTGTCTTGGTCTTTTTTCATTATTTCGGTGATATCTTCCAGCCTTGAAGATGGAGTGTCTGGGTGAGTGGAAATGGGCCCAGACTTCTTCTCGAGGTCAGCTAACGCTTTCTTGAATGGGGTTGGGGTCCGCGGTGTATCACTATTGAAGTGTTTGCCAGGAGTTGAAATAACATCAGAAGTAGAACACGAAGCTGTAGCTTCAGATTTCATTGGAAGGCCTCGAGGTGTACTCAGAGGACTATAATCCCTGTTCTAAAGAAAAAATATATAAATTAAAGGATTACTATAAGATATACAATAAAATATTTGACAATATGGTCTAGTATAGTATACGGTTGAAGAAACATACATCTTTGAGATGAGTTACTGTTCTGATGTTCGGAAGAAGTATTTTGGTTGAATTCATTCTTCACTAGAGATTCCAATTTCACCTGACAACATGTCATCTGAGACATGTTGTCTGTTGCGTAGCAAATCGGTGGGAAGAAGAAAGTGGCATAAGAAATTACCTGAACCAGGTAATAATGTATACTGATGAAAGCCTCGTAAGAGTATTTTTGGGATATGAGTATTTTCAAAAGGAAAATCACATTTACATCAGCTGACATAGACGCCAAGGCTCCTGATAAAGAAATTTTCAATTCGAAAACAACCTCAGTGTAAAGAACAAGAATCCAGTTCAGAAAATGGTTTGCGAATGAATTGACAAAATGGCAGAAGTTCTTATAAGGACTTATTCAGTCATCAAGAAAACAAACTAATATATAGCATCCAGGTGTTATCTCAAAAATTAAACCAAAGTTCGTCGAAATAGATGACAGTTTGAGCCTTATCATGGACGTGAATCCCCACCTTAGAACCAATGGGATGGATGTAGTTCAGGGCAAGTGACCTGAGGAAGGGAATTAGTGTTGTGTGTAATCCTGCAAAGGAACCCCTAGATAAGTTTTCCTCGGCTATAAAAAAAATGTAGTTGGTGAAACAAAATATAAATTGTATGTAACGAAAGAACACCCTTTATTTGCAGCAACGCAATACCACACAACTACAAATAAAAATAATTAATTATAGTCTACAACATTTTATTTGATTTTATTATTACCTACCTACATAAATGCAGGCATTGGAAAATATAACTGATATTATTTTCCTTTAGAAACCAAGAGCAGTTTTAATGATAATATGTTCAAGTTATGGTTTGATGAGCGGATATGTTCTTTAATACTTAAATAATAATAATAATTGTAATTTATTGAACAAAATTACAATTTTGTTTAACTGGCTATTGACCGAAGTCCTTCCGCCCCTAATACTTAAATATTTCAATAGTTTACCTATTAATGTTAAAATTTTTATGAAGCTATTTCAATTACTATTTGATTAAACATAAAAAAGTCCTAGGTAATTTTAGATGTAGATCCATTATATATTATCATTTTAGACAATAAAGACTACTTGAAGTATTTTTTGCACCACTGTAAATGTATGCTCCTGCTTTGTATACAGGGTGTCCCAGAATTTAGTTAACAGGGTATATATCCCTTATTTGCAAAGCTAGAAAAAAGAAACAAAGTTGGTATTGAAAGACATCAGAATGTCCTTCTGAGAATTGCAGAAATGAAATTAAGTTAGCTCTTAATGATGTTGAAATGCTCTCCTGAGAATATTGTTGAAATCATGCTAATCATCTTTCAAAAAACTATCTTCTACTTTAGTTTTCAAACTGGCACCTACAAAAAATTAACACCCAATCATATGAGTCCCGCTGTGACTGTTGATATTGTTATAAACTGCTTCAATATTATTTATATGTGCAGTATACTGAGGAGACCAGACTGGTGATGCATACTCCAAAATAGATCTCATATAGGCTAGGTAAAGAATTCTGACGGCATCTACTGTTAGATCCTTACAATTTCGAAAGACAAAACCAAGAAGTTTCAGAGCTTTATTGATGTGGGTGATAAGTGAAAGCTTCACATCAAAGATTATACCCAAACCTCTTATTTCATTGAGCCGTTTTAGATTGACATTGTCAAGAACATAGTTGAAGACAATTTTATTATTTATTTTGGCAAACGTTATTTTGTGACTAAACATGTAGAGAATTGATATCACCCTGTATCTTATGACAATCTTCAATACGTTCGATAGGCAAATATAGCTTCAGGTCATCAGCAAACAGCAAGAATTTACAGTAATGAATTGAATTGCCAACATTATTTATAAATAGGGTGAACAGCAGGAGTCCCAAATGAAAGCCCTGTGGCCCTCCAGAAGTTACCAAGATTCGTTCTGATTCAAAATCTTTGACCTGTTCTTGAGATAATTGCCTATTCAGTTAGTAATAAAATTGGAAAAAACCAACGAAAATTAGGTAATCCTATTTCAATAAACTATTTAATATTCAATTTCGTCAATCTTGGATTATAATAAATAAATGATAATGAAAAACAAAAATGGAGTGGATGAAAAATATTGTTCAAGAAATTCTTTTAGTTTCATGGTTATGGTCATAACATAGAGAAAATAGAATTGAATTTGAGATTTGAGAATATTTTTGAAATTCTTCCATTCTGCCAAACTTTCCAGACCCCCTATCATAAAAAAACTAACATATCACTTACCATTCTCCCCTTATCTTTTACAGGTGTAACAATCGATCCTGAATGCATAGCTTTTGGGGTCGAAGACATTGTCACATCAAAGGGAAGATTCGTGATATTTGGACTGTTGAGAAACTGTGACGGACTGAAAGGAAGCTGTTTTATGGGTGACGGCCCATTTCTGAGAGGGCTGAATATGGTTGGCTTCGCTCCATCCAAGAAATAATCGTAGTCCTCGATAACTCTACTGGTACTAGGAGCAGTTGCAATCAAGTTTTCTGAGACCTGCTCAGCACTTTCTCTTCGCCTCCTTGACTTACCCCTTCGAAGAATGGGTGGTGTGGAAGATCGAGATAGGGTAAGCGTATTTGCGACAGGTACTAATGTATTTTGAGCATAATTTGGGGGTACAACTCCTGTGAAAATAAATAATTGGTTAGTAGCAATACACATATATAGAAGCTCCAAAAAAGTTTCACGGAAAGTTTTCAAAATATTTTGAAGTAGTCATCGCTGGTGATAACATTTGCATCAAGGCAATATTTATTTGAAACAGATCTTATGGATGGAACCAGAGTTAAAAAAATAAAGCATTCGTGATTCAATAGTAGAGAGTGCTGTTTTGACCTGCTACAGGTTCCATCAGAAATGCTAGGCTGAAACCTAAACCTGAGTCATGAATGCATTGTTGAACGAAACTGTCCTTAAAGATCATCCGTCACAAACTTTTAAAACAAAAAAATGTATCATTACCAATCCTCCTTTTAATCATTTTGTTAAATGTCAATATTCAAACTTTAGCTCACTAGATGTCAAAAAGCTCATCCTAGAGTCAAAAAATTGTTTTGCCAACTTCTATTTCAATCATATTGAACATTTGAATATTACTGAAGTTTTATCCCATTACCAAAACTTTATTTTTTAAATCTCGACACGTGTTTCCATCACCAAGTGATAATCTTCAAGACGAAGGTTAATCTTTTTCTTGATCACTTGGAGATCATCTTCAAGAGGAATATTAATCTTCCTTTTGATCACTTGGTGATCAAATCAGGTGTCGAGGTTTTAAAAAAAAAACAGTTTGGTGTTGAGGTAAAACTCCAGTAATATTCATTACTAGACCAAAGGTTCCAAACAGTGAAACATTTTTTGTCAATATTCAGTTTTATAAATTGAGTTGAAGTCCATGTTATAAACTACTTGATCAAAATCCATATAACATATTCAAGTAAAACTTTATGGTGAGATTTTCACTGAACAGTTCACATAACCGCAACATGTGTTTCACTATAAGATAGCTTCCGCAGTCGTATTCATACGAGTATGAACTGAACCAGCGAAAATCTCTCGTTAACCAGCTGTCGACTTCCTAGGAGGGACAACTCTCAAAAGTCAAAACTTGTGCGAGCTAAGGACTAACGAGGTCATAAATTTCAACGTGATTCCTAAAAAGGTACCTAACCCTTGGTACTTAGGAATAGATACATTAGATGAGCTCAAACAATCTAAAAGGGTGACAATCTACGAGGATGCCAATCTGAAAGAATGACAATTTTATATCAGTTCTGTATACTTTGGAAAGTTTCTCATTTTTCATTCAGTACAAACAACTTCTATGTAACACACATACACCTCTCACATTTATTATTTATGTATTAATTATATTTTTGAGCTGAATTTATGTGGTTTTATCAGTATGCTTTCTGATATAGCCTAAAAACCTTCTCTATGAAAAATTACTTATACATGTCAAGTTTCATCACGATCGGTTGAGCGATGTAGAAGTTTATCTCTTACCAACCAACCAACAAACATTCATTTTTATATATATTATTAGATAGCATTTCAACATGAAACAACATTTTTAAATCTCACAATTTGATTGGAATTTATTGCAGAAATCAAGTATCTGACACCAAACCAAAATTGTGGGTTAAACTGGAGGTTAAGTGGAAGAACAGGTTATTTTTATTGCGATGAAAATAAACTGAACTTCGCCTTTTACTTTCCTGTAATAAAAAATTTCATTGTATAAAAACTGTTAACTACCTAATATTGGAAATAATAAAGACGAATTATTATTATTATTATTATAACAATATACTTCTGCAAATAGTGGGTTATTGTGTTCCATTCATGAAATCACTTCTATGTTGGGCACAGTATCTTCCATTCGAGTCTGGAACTTGAAGTGTGACTTGTACCGTGAGCTCTAAGTGAATGTGTTACCTTAGTTCCACAGAAACCACCTTATTCAGTGTATTCATGCTAGAAAATGTATGTTAAAAGGTAAGACCAAACCTTTGTTGATTGTTTGATTCCACAATTCATGTGACAGATACATTTTTTTGTTTAGAATTCAATCGAAATATATTAGCTAATATCACTCTTCGACTGCATTGTTGAACGAAACTGTCCTTAAAGATCATTCATCACAAACTTTTAAAACAAAAAAATGTTTCATTACTAATCCTCCTTTTAATCATTTTGTTAAATGTCAATATTCAGGTAATAATGTATACTGATGAAAGCCTCGTAAGAGTATTTTTGGGATATGAGTATTTTCAAAAGGAAAATCACATTTACATCAGCTGACATAAACGCCAAGGCTCCTGATAAAGAAATTTTCAATTCGAAAACAACCTCAGTGTAAAGAACAAGAATCCAGTTCAGAAAATGGTTTGCGAATGAATTGACAAAATGGCAGAAGTTCTTATAAGGACTTATTCAGTCATCAAGAAAACAAACTAATATATAGCATCCAGGTGTTATCTCAAAAATTGCGAGGGAGCTTTTCTGGATACGCTTTCCATAATCAGTGAGTACAAATCTGAAACTGGAAACTTGGAACGCTTCAGAACTCAATTTCTTCAAAGGCGAGAAATAGGAAAGAAAGAGGTAGATTAGGAAAATATTAAATGGTTGTAAAGTCAGTTTAATTATACAAGTTTCTGAGACCAGACATTTATACACTATTGCTGTAAAAGGATTCGAAGTTCTTCAAAAACTGTGTACAATCTCAGAGTGAATTTATCTCCCGAATACACACCTAAAAGTTGGAGATTGATTAGGGCTACCACTCGGCGAAGGCTTGATAACAATCGTCTTATGTGACTCAGGCTGACAATATTATAAAAACTGCACGTCGGGCATTCTAGGGACCTTTCGGGACTTAGATCAATTCATCACTAAGATGCATACAGAACATAGAAAAATCAGAATATGCCTATACTAACAAGAAAGAAACGTTTAGCTGTTTATTCAAGTGAGATTTTCACCGAAAAGTTTACAAAACCGTAACATGTGTTTCTCTTTACTCGTACAAACGCTTCCTCTGGCATTTTCAAACTAGTAGTATGGACACGCCTAAGGATACTATTGTATGATGAAACATATTTGGAAACTGTTCTTACTAGTAGTATTTGCAAATGTATCCTTAAAATTGATCATCCAATCATCCAAGAATAGAGAAATCAACGAGACAAGTTGCAGGTAGATGGATTGCATGTTTAGAAAAAGTATGCATGACCATCACGGCGGTCATGGTGTCACTTTCTTACAGACAAGCTACTACCTCTTCTGGACCACAATGCACTGGCCAGATGAATCAGTCATTCTAGTCTAGGGCAGAATGCAATACGCCAGAATATTATATGAATATTATATGACATGTAAACTTCAATGGTGACAATTGAGACATATCTGGGAAAGCTATGAAGAATTGAAGGAACTGGTGGCACGAACTGATTAACAATACGAGGTGTCAAACATTCAGGAGTTATAAATTAAGTGTACAAATTAGCACAGGTTACAAGAATGTTGTAGGTGGGAGAAAACACAAAAAGCTCATGATGGTGCATTATTTCTCAAAACTTGAAAAAAAAAGGATAGGTCAAACGGTTTTCAATAACGAGTTAGTTACCTCAGCGTAGCTCTCCTGCTTCATAGCAATATCACCTCTATCCACCTGAGTCCCGTGGGTCCTCTGAAGCGGATAATGTGCGTAGTGGTTCCCATCGCTTTGTCTAGCATTTTTCCTATGCCTGTTTCGCCTCGAATCTCCATTCTCCCGGTTTTCTGATTCATATTTCCTTCTCATCGTTGAATTCCAGTGGTTTTTGATGGCGTTATCTGTCCTGCCCGGTAGTAGCTTTGCAATTCTTGCCCATTGATTTCCCAACATTTGATGCGCTTGGTAAATAATTTCATCCTCCTGTTCTGTCCAGGCGCTCTTTTTTATTTTGGGATTCAGGTGATTATGCCACCGTTCTCTACATTGCTTTCCTATCCTACCTTTGAGATGCCGAGCAATCAGCGTCCATTTTTTGGCACCGTATTTATTAACGAGTTCAATCACTTTCTCGTCCTCCTAAAACAAAAAATTATGTTAAGATATAATTTCGTAATACTTGAATTCAAATCTGTATTAAGGGTTGAATGGCTGTTACAAATTGAATGGATTTTTAAATTGAAAATTTAACGAAGTATTAGGTGATAAAAATTAAAAAACACTCCTTTTGAACTTTTTATTCTGATTTTCAAAATGAATAACTGTTAGTTAACCTTTGAACTTAGTGCAACCTCGGATTTATTTATTAGACGATGACCTAATCGTTTCATTTTCAACTTGTTGTTATTTATAATTATCATATTGACTACCAATAATTATGCTCGTTATAAATATGATTGTTGTTGATGCCGTGTACAAACGGGATACGATTTTGCATACACATTTTTCAGTTGAGTTCTATTAATTTCCTACCTCTTTTGAAAAATTTTTATATGAGCAGAGTCGGAAATACTAAATGGTCTGCAGGATATATGGCGAACTTGAGGTTGGATAATTCTTTGGCTTGGTGAATTATTCACAATTATTTGAAACAACAACTGTGAATTATTCTTTTCCTGATTCAACTCATGCTTTTATTCTCCATACTTCCTGTTTGAAAGTGGTTTATACATAGATACAGACTGATATAAAATGAATAAAGTTGAACGATATCATTTAAAAACATATTTTTAACGCGTCTTTCAATCAGCAGCACTAGCAGCACTTAGCAGTACTTCCACGAGATATAATTAATTATCAGTCGCAGAATTATTCAATGAACAGTTGGTTAATCTCGTATGGGCATTTCTTTCCTTGTTTTTTTTTTTCAAAACTTCTAATAATTATTAATTTTACCAATTTCATAAAACGAGATATTGAACTATATTTTATAAATTTTCCGAGCATAACTAACCTACCATTTGTTTTATTGCTACCTTTCCACGCATGTTTCCAAACAGGAAGTTTCATCGATATACTCGAAGAGTCATAGTTCACGAAATGCAAGCCATCTGGTCTTGACAGTTTTTGGAGGAGGTAAATTTTCGACCATATGATATTTCGAACAAAGGGAAGGTGAGAAAAGTTTTCAGGCAGAATAATAATTGTGTGAACTAAATGAGGCAGGGATAATTTGTAAACGTTCTAATGAAAGTTTAGGAAAACAATATTTACAAAATAAAAACTAACAACTGAAAAGGTTCGGGTAAAATACAAATCAATAATATTGTGGTTTGCTTTTCGCCAAGGGTAGAAATGGTAATTTATTTGTAAACCAATTTGAAATGAAATAATACATAACGCGAATGAGATCAGAAATAAATGATACATTATTGCACTAAGGCCTATTGTTAAATCTACCCAAAGATATCTATCTATTTAGGTTTCCGTGTAGATTTCCTTGTTCATGCTTTCAAGTGTACTGTCAAGCTATAATTCATTGAAAAAAAAATAATGTGAAATAAATTTCAGAACCTCAGAATTCGGTTACGAACATTCAAGATATTTTATAGGCTATGGAGGCTAAATGAATTAGTTACAAGCTAATATTGTAACTAAAGAACCATGTCGAACATTGAAACCAAGATATGTTTCAATCTCTACTACAATATGAATTGAGTGACCCAAAAATTGATGTTGTTTTAAAAAAATCACCCAGATCCTTCACAGAGCGAACTTGTTAGTGCATGGCAGTTAATCGAGTAACAAGTTTTTTTTATTTTTCTTGTTGAAACATTGGTCCACAGTGACAACCTTGAAGTACGCCTAAAGAAACCTGGACTATATTCCTTGTGGTCCACCAACATTAATATGTTGGGTTCGATCGCTAAAAAATTTCTGAATCATAATGCAGGTATGAAAAAATTAGTGAATTCATCTGATGTCTTCACTCTCTAAAACACCCACTATCACGATATATTTATATTGAGTGAACCCGTATTTATTGTTTATTAATCTTTTATTATAGTGAAATTTTGACTGATCACTATAGTTACCAACAAATTATCAACAATTTATCATATAGACACGTTAAAGATGCAACTATTATAGTTGACCCGGCCTTGGAAGTAATAAACGTTAGTTATGAAAGTTATTGGCAGAGTTATATTACATTTTTTATATTTTCTTTCTAAAACATGAAGCCGGGCCATACTTACACGGCCAGTGTTGTCAAGTTACTTTCATGCTTTTTCAGTAGAGTTTGTGTCCGAAAAACAATAAATGGATACAAAAACCAGTTGAAACTATATTTCACACTATTTGCAGTCATTTATTAATAATTATTGGGTCATCAATAGATTTTAACTCTCAAATAATAGAACAGTAGTTCTAGAGCCAAACACAGTAGACCTGGCAACAACAAAAGTGATTTTTTCTTCACCTGTAGTGGATAATGCATGTTGAATAATCTGATGGATATTGCTGATTGTGATTCTATTGTGGCATAACTTTTATTTATGCGCACACAATCACATCAAATGTCTATGCACTCACCATGGTCACTGTCATAACCTAACAAACCGAACGTCATCAATATGTTTATTCTTTATTTTTCAAATGTTTTGATAGTTATTCTGCTATTTCGGATTGAGAATCCAACAAATAAAAATCATGAAAATCTATCCAGTCGTTCTTGAGTAATAAATGGTGTAACTTTGTTTATGGTGCGACTTTGTTTCATATGCGATTGTAGTAAGTCGCAAATCGTGAATAAGAAGTAGGATAATCGATTTTCAACGAGAATATTTATGCTAGTATGTATAAGTTTATGACGAATGTTGGCCAACATGCATTGTTACAATTTATGTCTGGTACATGAATTTATCTTAATTAAATATTGCTTTTACGTGAAGCATTTTTACTAAACATGTAAAGGGAATACTCTCACGAAAGATAACGACTCGATGTGATCCCATAACTAAAAACACAGTCATTTAATGTTCATTTGTTGAGTATTCAAAGAAAAGTGAAAATGTTCTGAATTATCAAATTATCGAATAGTTATTATCAATTAGCTTCAACCGGAAAAACAACATTTTCCCAATTAATAATCTGATGTAGGTACACATTTTTATTTCTCAATGAGCCGAGAAGTACCGTAAACTCATGTGTTAGTTTGTAGATATAATGAGATAAACCTGAAGAATGTTTGAGGTTCCACACTTTATTTACTTAGTTGATTTTAGTTGACTTTTACTTCCTTTAGTTCTCAGAAAGCTTAAAATATTTAAGTACATAAAATTATCAGATTTTTTAATTCACATAAATATAATTCGATTTAAATATTTTATTACCTGAATCTACGTTAATACATAAAAACGGTAATTAGAAAATCCAATGACGATTTACTGAATATATCACTATAAGAATAATTACAAAAAATTCGCTTTGACAACCGGCTGTTTCCTATCTAGGAGGGTAAAATAAGTTAAAACAGTGATTTTTAATTTTTTTTAAACATCCATAGGCCCAAAAAAAAAAAATATTTCTCAGAATAACGTGTCGGCTTACGGGTTCTTAGACAAGTCGTATAATTATTAAGAGACACGCCTTGTTCAGGGTTCGAAAATATAACAGTTCTTATTGGCTTTAACTATACCTGCTCTTTACTACTATTTGTGTGAAACCTTTGAACTTTTTATTCTGATTTTCAAAATGAATATCTTTTTGTGTGTAAACTTTATGCATAAGACCACAATTATTTTCCAATGACATATGAATCTCAAGGTTGGGATTTTGTGTTATTTATGTTACATAGACATAAATCTCATTGGATTCAGAGTGACGCGTAGAAGAATTGGTTTTGATGATTTGACAGCACAGAAAATTGCAAGTGTTATTAACAAATTGAGATAAGAAAGGTATTTGATTTTTCGTTAATAAATCGACTGTGTTTCCCATAACATTCTTCTTGTCTTTTTATGATGTAAGAGGTGTTGCTCTGAATCTTTTTGATTCAGATTCACAAAATCGTTTTCATAGAGTATATTATAACCTCTGCCTATCTTATCTAAAACCGGGATATTCAGGTGTCCCGCAGGGATCAAAATTGGACCCTCTTTTATTCGTTATTTATGATTGTGGTTGGACAATTTCATGAATCCTGACTATACTGTTTTTTCTTGCAGACGACACGTCCCCAATTTATTCAGATGACAGCTATTCATGTTCGAATCAAACAAAATCAATACAAGAAAAAACAGAATATTGGTTTAATACAGCAACAAATTGCAAATGAATAGGGATACTCCTCAAAACATGATCTTTCTCTTATATAGATAATTTAGTGACGGAATTTAGTGACAAAATTTAAAAAAATTGAAATGAAATATTTTTTGTACAACTGTCATTTAAAGGGACATTTTTAATGGTTTTCAAGAATATTAAAAGACGATGTTTACAAAGTAGCGTGTTAAAACTCAAAAATATTTTCAACACTAAAAGTATTTTTAACACTAGTGTTAAAAGTATCTTCAACACAATTTTCTGAGCCGATTTTTTTGGTAAAAATTCAATTGAAGCTCTTTTTTGCAGCCTCTTCAATATCGTCAGGAACTCACAATTCCTCACTATTGTTCTTCAAAGCAAATGCGATAAAATGTAACTGACAAGAGATGTCAAAATGTGTTTTTATAGAAATATTAAATTTGTCTATTTCATTATAAAAACAGGACAGATAGATGTACATAAAACTTTGTAAGATATTTGTGTTAAAAGTAAGTTTTATTTTGTTCGTGTCAGGGTACCATTGGAAGCAGAATTGAACGCCAATCAAAATGATGTACCACTTAACCCCCCTTTCCATTTTAAATTTTTAAGGTTAAAATCTACCCCTCCTAGGGGTTGAACCACGAGAGCTAAAAAAAGTCCTTGGAAGTGTCCCTCTTGACAATAAAATTAACCTGTTTCTCCGATTCCTCATATTGTTTACTGAAAGTAAGATATTAAGGTTGGGAAGTTTTCAAATGGACACCCTGTATAGCAGACGCAGTATCATTTGTGAATTTGTTTATGTTGTGATTCGTGAACGACTGAACTCCTGAACCCCGTACTGTGAAAAAATGCTGTACTGATTCACGAACCCATTTCTTCATTTATTTAGTTAAATTTTTCTAGCGGTAGAGTCTACTGTTTTATCGTCACTTGGTCTTATATCGGTGTCTAACATCCCACATGACTTCATACCACGCGCCTACGTAAAGGTCAAAGCCCTAAGGCTCAGCGAAGAGGACGGTCAAGAAAAGAAAAGGGAAAGGGGTGAAACCCACTAGGGTTTCTCACTGTTAGCTAAACGACGACCAGCAACTATAGAAAATCGACCTTATTCTCTGGATAATAAGAGCGGAAACTCGTTGGAGCGTGCAATTCTCAAAAAGGGATGATGTAATGCACGAGGGGCTCCGTGCGAAAGCGACGTTTCTTAAAACTTTTGTCTTGTCGATCTTTTGCGCTCCGGTGACTTGGAACATGCGAGGGGTGAGGGGTTGAGAAAGAAGAAAAGATAGGCGGTGAACGAGTGTTGGTAAAATGGGCGTAGAGTTTTTGGGAATTGGATATAATTTAAAATTCCTTTTTTTAAGATTTATAGAGAACTTTTCTATAAAGACACACAAGCGCTGATTAACACAAATACATTTATAACTAGACTCAATGTTGAAAGTTTATTAAATTGAGTAGTTGAAACCGTGTTGGGGAATAAAATAAAAAAGAAAGATCGCCTTTGAACTACACACTGAAGGAACTGATGTTTTAATAGAAAACGCTGAAACCTGGAAAAGGAACTATCTTCTACCAAAAAATACATTGGTTTTATCTATTGTCATTGAGAACGTGTACCGCCTAAGTTTTAAAATTGATGAAATCTTGCATGACTAATAGTCATTAGTCCTCACAATTTTTAACCGTAAAATATATATCCATTCAATTACCAGCGCCAAATATCGACACATCTTGTTATTTGACCTTGGTTCCGTAATAGATTTGAACGCTGTTATTTATGTAAGATATGTACACAGAATTCATAAAGTCACCTTAGTTGGACAAATAGAGATGAAGCTGTTCGACACGTTCGAAAAGTACTCAATCGATCAGGAATATAGACGATATGGTATACGCACATTTTTATGCAAATTTATCGATTCATATCATCCACCTGGTTTCCGGCGAATGAAATACTATTAAAAGAATATCGAACAGAGTACCCATTTTTAGTGTTGCAATCTTTTATTATAATGATGTCCTACATGGAACACAATTAAGTCTCGTACTGTCGAGGCAATTTGAAAAAATTTATCAGAGAAATACCCTCAGTTGTGGTAGGCTGGTGACGTCACGGCCCTATTCCCGCTTCTTGTTCGACTGACCAATAGGAACAATATAAATAATCAACATTGCCAAATCGTAAAATTTACGAAGGCTATAAATTATCAATTTAATTATGGAAGTGTATGTGAACCCGTTAACGTTTCAATTAATGAAAAATTATCCACATGGAATAAAGTGTACAGAAAAATCATGTTTGGAAATAAGTTCTATATCTAAAATCAGTACAAAAAGTCGAAAGATCACAAAATATTTACCTAAACTATGATTTTATGCATTATTTAATAATATACAGTTATGAAATCAAAAATCAAAAAATATAGCAAAATGGATTAAAGAATCATTTCAAATATTCAATTTATTCTACAATCCCCAATCTGTACAACTGCAATTTATTATAAAATTAAAAGGTTCCTACATACATACATCTTTCTAATATTGCTATTAAATTCAAGCGTTATAGGCTCGCTTGGGTAATCTGTTAAATCTTCCAAAACTTCAATATTTTCGTTCCCCTTTCATTTATGGTCACTTTTCAAATGATTTCTATAAAGTATTGGAAGAGAAGGATTGTAGTTCTTTCTTTTCAATACTTTCACCCATTTTTTCTCACCATTTTATCCTATGGGAACCTAAACTCATTATATATAATAATTCACCTATAAACCAATGCGCTTTCTGTTTTCTCTTGTGCTTTTCCGCAGAATTAAAATCAACACAAGAATGCACCATATTAATATTCAAATATATCTCTAAAACACTTTTAAAACACACACAAACTAAACTCGATGAAAAAACGAATTGTTCCTATGCGAGCTGTCAGCTAAGGAAAAGTTGAAACTCAATAAATTGTGATATGGGTAGGTACTCCATTTTCCTGTGAAAATGAACGATCAACTAAAATTCTCTGTAATTATTTCTTTTTTTTTTAATGAAGCCAGAAAACAAGTAAGTAAGATCGCTCGAATCCACGAATTAGGCATAAAAATGGACAATAATATTTGCCTTGATAACTGATATAGTATAATTTATATCTGATTATGATTCTAAATAGAATTTAACGAACTGTATTTTCAAATAGTTTTCGAATGCTCATGAACCCTAATAAAATAAATCAATTATAATTATTCATGCCACCCACCAAAAATAAGAAATTCAACGTTACTGGTATATTGTCAGCCAGCGCCCTCTGTAGTGTATGCGATGAAGCCGATTAGTTTGTATGGTGAGTGGTCTTTCAGGTCAGATGGTAAAAGTACGGCTCTGCCAAACTCTGAAAACCTGATTCGGTCCCCAGCGGGGCAGGCACAAAGTATGTGCTATGCTGTTTCATTATTTTCCAAATAGAGACGACACACAGTGTCTTCCGAAACTCCGAGTCTCTGCATATGATGATTCAAATGACAGGGACCTGTAGTCCAACAACTGTTTGATATCAAGCTTCGAAGGGTGAATAAACGCCTCGAAATCAGCCATTCCTGGAAGATTCTGCCAGAAGTCCATAAATCTTTTTGCCATCCAGGTGTTCAATCTTTGTTTGGCAGAGCCTAAAGCGATGCCAATGACAGGTTCCGGTCTGATGAAGCTGCTTGCAGCGTTCAATGAAAGACCCTATAGTCTACCGTATACTGTATTTCAACGTTGCCAAATGCATAATGGATAATAATTATGATAATTTAACAATAATGAATGTTTGAAGTATATTGTCTTGCTGAAACCACCCTTCCTTTTTCATATTCTGTAAATTACTTTCTGGAAATGAAAAAGAATCCATGAACTTGATAGAAAATGATATAGCTTTCGACTTCTTCGAAAGATGTGAAACGGTGGTCTCCTTCGTTATGAGTAGAAGCAATAACTTTGATATTTTGCTGGAAACCTTTCCCCGTTTATTAATTGTGGCAACCATCTAGGGTACTGTTTTCTCAATACTTTTATTTTGCAAGGAAGAAACAAACTTTCAGGAATTCAACTGAGACCCATCAAATGGAAATATCGTATCATTTAACGATGACCGTGTTCAGTATTTTCAGAAACCCCCGGTAGAGTAATTTGACTGTTGTGAATACTATTAGCTAACAATAATAGAGATTCTCGCATACTTTTCAAGGCTATCACGTTTCATATTTAAATTGTGGCCGTTAAAATTCTAATGATATATTCATGCTAGACCAACATTTAAAAAAATATCTCTTAACTGTATCAAGCGCACGACTCGTTTAACCAGGCGACTATCGAATAACAGTTTCACGCACATTTTTCATATTGAGAGAATAAATAGATGAACATAATTACGTCACTACATGGTGATAAGGGATTCATAGAACATCTCCACGATATTCGTATGTCACAGAGATGGGTATACTATAATTCCAAAATAATAGGCACTAAATTCTCAGAAATGACTGACGTTTTTGCCTTAAATTTGTCTCTTGCAGTGGCGTACGGAAATAATACTATACAGATGAGGAAAAATGATGATAAAATTTATAGAAACACAACGTTGACAACAATGGTTTCGTCTCAGGGCAACAATATTTCTGAGAACATCATCTTGACAAAATTATATCCATTTCAAGTATTGGGAGCATAAATTATCAACTACCTTCGAAAAGTCAATTCGACCTTATGTTTAATTTCTCATGCACGCACCTGACGCAACAAGTGATCAATCAATTCCAGTTTCGGATGATAAGATACACACATCCTTTACATTTTCATTGAACATTGGTTAAAACTGGAAGAACCATGTTATTTTCATAATAGGTATGAGTTGATTTCTAGATTCAATGTTACAAATTGAAGAAAGAACATAATTTCAAGTCTCCGAAACCACTTTTCATTAGCTTTCTGAAAAGAACTAAGCTCATTTCGAAAACTTCGACCTTATTTTGAATTAACCACTCCAAGATATGCACGGGAGTGTACAAGAAAAAATCCTACAATCACTCCATACTGAGTGGCCAGATTAATTGGTTGTATGGATATAAAAAGGTGAAGTGTAAATTACTTAGTGACAAATTTAGAGTTATTTTGTTATTGTATGTAACTTTTCCACTACTCCACGGCCAAGTAGAATAGTTGAAGAACATTACCACATTCATCTGTTATAATATATTTCTATTCACTCATCAAGAAGTACACAGGCCAATATTTACACATTTACCAAAATCCTAATGGGGCACTGCACTGCCATGATCCATCTGACTTAGATAGATAGGATTGAATGTAATGAATTTGGTGCGAAGGAAAACAGACAAGGAGGAAGTTCAGGAACATAAAATATAGGAGATTTTATTAAATGGTTTTATTTAGCTAGACCCGTTTGTTTTTTTGCGTCAAATTTAATAATTGAAGTTTGACCCCTTTTCTTAGAGCGCCTTGCGTTTCGTCCTTAAAAAAAACAAGATGGGCGCAGTTACAAAATGGCGGATTACATATTGTTTTACAACTACCTCAATATGGGTATCAAATGACAGGGCTTTTATTTCTAAGGACGAAACACAAGCACTACAGGAAAATATTTAAGGCGCTTCAAGAGCGGTGCCTGTGCGAAAGTAGCGATTCACATTGGATTTGAATCGCTGGAGATGAAATCCATTTGAAAAAACATTCACAGGAAGTTTATTACACATAAACGCAGTTCTCCAAATGAAAGATTACTTCGACAGTGAAGTTCGAGGTGTATTGACTTGAACCTCGAAACGTTGAGCAGCCACAGTCCGACATATATTTCTGATATGTGGTGGAATCAAATGTGCCAAGTCACTTGAACACGTCCCGTGAAAGTATCTATAGAAGAGAGACAAATCTCCAACCTTTCTTCGATGTTCCAGACTATCAAGGTTGCAAGTGATGTTGGCTCTTTACTTTTTTTTTCAATAAAACTGTTCGACATAAAATATTTTTTTCACTTGTTTCATTCTCTAAATAGAACCCTTCTGTCGCTAAAATGCTCAAAAGCAAGTTAATAAAAGTGCTGATTTTTTCCCACATATCAGTGAGCGCGAAGGGATGAGAATTATACATTTTGCACTCACTATTCTAGACATCTGTAAGTAAAAACCCCTCTTTTGATGTATATTATTTGAACTAATTCATTTTGCATCACTTTTGATTTCACCAAAATATCTCAGATGTACCTGAACCCCAATTCTCCAATTATTCCTTCTCAAATCTCTTAGAAATTCAATTTTTATGCCGCCTCACAGAGTTACGTAATATTTATTCTATGGTATTTTTGAACGTAAATCTTGGTTGCCTCTTGCCGCCGGCGTTTTCTTCGAATTCGTCGCATTACGTTACTTCGTCCGGTCAGCAAAATCATAGTAAGAATAAGTTTCAACGCCCACACCAAGGATTAGTAAACATGAAATTATCCTTGAAGGCACATTTTTATGAATCAACTGTTTCGAATGTCAAGAACTTTTCGATTACTTGGTACGACCACAGTAGATTTTACTGTGGTACGACTATACAGGAGGCACAACTGCGACGTTATTCTTATCATGTTAATTCTTCCTGTTTGTAGGTAAGCTAGACTTTTGACAATGTTACGAACATTAATACCTGTTACGAACGAAATACCTTGCGATGTTGAAGAGCCTGGTAATATATTTGAACTATCTGAGTTGACAATTTCATGGGCAATAACATTTAATTCTTGAAGTGAAGAGGACGATGCTGTAACGCTGGAGCTAGCTTGATTATTCTTTAAGCAATAGCCTTTTTTTAAGAAATAGATTGATCGAGGTAACCCTCAGCTACTGTTGTAGACTTCCATCCTCCGTGCTTCTTAATATCCGTTATATTCTGAATATTCCTTTGGTTCCGGGAGGTTCAGAAACTCAGCAATGGTAGAGGACATTTTTCCAAACGTGTTAATACCAACTGGATTGACACTGCATTTATAATTTGATTATTTCAGAAAAAAAAACTTTGATGATTGATAACAGAAGGGCGTAATGCAACGTATTCATTAAAACAGTGAATGTTTTTTCCAACAATGCAAAAAGAGCGACCTATTTTCATTTTTATATTTGGAATTTGAACTATCAATGATTTATCCATTAATTTAATGTCTTCTATTAATAAATGTAACTCTATTATCGAGCAGTCGTACAAAATATCCATCTGCTCGGGTTTTTGTGTTAATTCTTTTATTATCATTTTTACTCAGCATTTTTTGTCTCTTGTACCGACCATCTATTGCCGAAAAACATGGATATTTAGAACGAAGCCATTTGGGTTGCTTCATTGTTAACACTTTGATGGATCAAGACAAAGTCCCGAGTGGTTGACCCTTCTCGAATATATTTATGACCCCGACCATATTGTCATTGACGATTTTGTCGAAAGTGACTTCAAAAACATTTTTGAGCCAAGGCATTCGGTTCTGAGATTTCGACCGAAAACTAGTCCCAATTCTGATTTTCATTCTCCTCGCCACGTGATTACACTGAATTTTTCTGTTTGCGTTTCGTTGGTGTTGTTAATAAATTTTATTATTTGTAAACGCTGTGCCCGACTCATTAATCATTCATCTATCACCAGTCCCGACAAGTTTTTGATTTTTTGGGCCTATAACTTTCATTTTTTCGCTTCAAGAATGCTATTACCTTGAAATATTTGCTTGTATTAACACCATTTTTAACGAGCGCCTTCGACTTTATCATTGAAAACTTGCTCCACAAAGTTGACGAGTTCCATATTTTTCATTTCTCTTCTAGTTAGGCTAAAAAGACGGTTTCGCTGAAAATTCCTTCGGCGCTCTACACCAGCTAAGAAAATCAGAATATACGATGTCATACTGCTGAGGCGATTTATTTGAAGATCTTTCCACAGCCTCTTCAATATCGTCAAGAACACACAATTTCTCACTATTGTTCTTTATTATGCAAGATCTTAAACACCAGCAAGAACTTTAAATGTGACTTTAAATAAAACGCGTGAGCTGTAAACAATACTGTTTGTTGGTAACCTGGTGATTCGGCGTCACCTGACACGACCACTTCACAGCAAATACGATAACATGAAAATAGTTAACTGACAAAAGATGTCAAAATGTGTTTTTATAGAAATGTTGAATTTATTTATTTTATTATGATAACAGGACTGTTGTACAAAAAACTTTGTATGATATATGTGTTAAATGTTAGTTTTATTTTGTTTGTGAAATTGCTCAACTCGCTACGCTTTTTCACTCACAAAATAAAAACTTTCTTTCAACACTCATATCATAAATGGCTCTCCAAGAGGCGCCACCAAAGACGTACCGAAGTGCTATAATTTCAATAAATTAGTGGTAATGTAATGAATTGATATAAACATACAATTTAAGCTTGTTACGACATCTACTTGTTTTATAAAAAAACATTCATTCTTACAATTACTTATGTTGAGATTGAATTAGATATTGTATTCTTATTTATCTGAAAAGTTCAATCTCACGACAAGTGAGACAGTATTGTGACGCCCGAAGATGCTATTCTATAGCGAAACACGTGCCGCGGATTTTGTAAACTTTTATGTGGAAAGCTTATATTGAAGTGTATTTATTGAATACGTTATAATGGATTTCCATCAAGTATAGGTCAGTTCTATCAAATTTTTGTAGTTTAAAATCATTAAATAAAGTCGTTGTGTTTTTCTAGTATTTTCTTAAGATAGGTGACATTAATTATAAGGAACACTGTGCTACAGATTTTGTTGTTATAGACCAAGTCTAAGTTTATTCGTAGTCCAAGACATTTTCAGAAGAAAGGAGGAACTATACGTAGTTCCAATATTGTTCAATATAAAGGTGAAGTAGGGATGATTTAAATTTTGATCATTAAATTGCCGATGAAAAAACACCTTCCGCAGGACGAAAAGTAATTCAGAATGGAAAGGTGCTTTAACTTTTTGGAACCAACACAAAAATATTACCATTTTCTAAAAACTATCATCACTGGTAACGTGATTTGACTATATGAATATGCTGAAAAACAACTTTTCTGATATTCTGGTATTCCCCAGGGATCTATATGATCTCCAACCCTCTTTCTATTGTATATCGACGACTTATTGAAAAACAACAAGAATCCGATATGTTGCTTTGCTGATGACAGCACACTTGTTTCGTCATTCCACATGGATTCCACAACATCTGCAGCGGATGCACATCTTCACCGGCAGCAGGAGGTTGCATATCTTAATGAGGGTTTAGAAGTAATTTCGAATTGGGGTGAAACTAACCAGGTTCAATTCAATGCACTAAAACCACACGCATCAGTTTTATCCAAAAAGATTAATTTCTCCAAACCAGAGTCAGGTCAGACAATTCCACTTTCTGCTTGGATGAGTTTGTTGGGGGTTAAAATGGACACCAATATGTTTTGGCAGATTCATGTCGCTGGAATTGCAAAAGTCGCTTTTTAAAAGCTTGGCACACTATTCCGAACCAGAAAACTGTACACACCTCAGCAACTTTTGATGCTTTATAAAGCTCAGATCAGACCTTCTTTGGAGTATCGTTTTCATGTATGGAGCTCTGCCCCCAAACATACCCTGAAATTGCTGGATTCCATCCAGAAAAAAAAGCCATCCGCCTGATTGGAGACGCGAATATCACTTGCAATCTTGATAGTCTGGAACATCGAAGAAAGGACCAATCTCCACCGATTCAAATCCAATGTGAATCATGCTCTTAGAGCGCCTTAAGGATTTTCCTGTAGTGCTTGTGTTTTTATCCTCAAAAAAACAGCCTGACTACTTTATTTTGATAATTTACAAGGATCCAACACACAATGATACACTGTTACCAATATACAAATAGTATTGTTATGATAAGTCGAATATATGATACATTAATTAACTCAATATTACTTAATTTAAGAACCAGACGCATATTAAACCGTAAAAATCAAGAACGGGCAATTCATTCGATCACCAAATTCATACTAATTTTTTTTCCATGGCGAAGAACCCCTCCTCTCTGGGCCAAATGATCAATCAATACTGAGAGGGTCTTGAACATTGTCGGGTGACCGATAAAATATTTTCTATCTGTTTTTTTTTACCAACAATTCAAAATCATGTGAAATGAGACGACAGTCAACTGTATTTTTATTCGATTAAAAAAAACATGTAAGACAGAATCTCCATTTGTCGGTTTACATACCTTGTAAATATTTTCTGACAATCACAATTAAACCCGTTTGATAATAACTCCACCCACTTCCTATACCTATTCGAATACTTAACACTTCATATTGTGATTCAAATGTTAATACGAATACTGGACAATAATATGGGGCGACTTAGAAAAATTATAGTACTGACCTCTTTTGTCCATGGCCCTTTGACCAATTCCGGATTAACCACTTTGGTCCATCTCTGCTGACACTGAACATCGGATCGATCGGGAAAATGTTCAGCGATTATGTCCCACTTTTCGCTGAAGTCGTCCACAAGTTGCTTTAACCGGGCGTCCTGGAACATTTTTGTAATGCTTATTTGGGAAAATGGTTAATTCAGTTCACTGCAGTAAACTTATATAGTACTAACTTTGACAAATATCGAGAGTATATAGTAAAGAACTAGTGAAAATTGTAATTTATCCATTCTTTATTTTCGCAGACCACAACTTGGCAAATTTTGTGTCATAACTTAGGCCCGCACCCGTACAAAAATCAACTGGCCCAGGAACTGAAGGTAAACGAACATATCATCAATAGGTCTTTCCAACAAATAACCCTATATTTGCAGCCACATAAGATACCGTATGTATGTAAGGCTGGGGCCACACTATGCGTTGTAACCGCACCATGTTAGAATCACACGTTAAAATGTAAGACCTCGTTAGTCCTTAGATTGCACAAGTTTCCCAACTTCTGAGAGTTGTCGTTCGTATGGGGGCGACAGCTGATTGTCCGAAAAAAACAGATTTTAAACAGATTTTTTTAAACAAATACCGGATTCTGACGCAACTCATTGCGCTACTGCCGGAAAATCGGTAAATCCGGAATACACAAACATTCTCATGAAAGCAGTCAGTGTCCGGTTCAAACTTAGCGATAGGACGTTCGACACGAATGAATTCATCAGTTGCATTCAGTGAAAACCAACACTTCAGGATAAATCTGCAAAATATTAATGCAGTGACCAACGTGCAAGAGAAAAAGTTTGGATAATTGCGACTCTGACAGTACTTGATAGAATGTTTTCAAGAAAATTCCAATGAATTATTACCAATTTCTTTTCAAAATTATCGGGACATCTTGACGCAATCAGTAAAGGCAAAAAACATCAGTTTCTACCACCCTTACAAAAATCAACTGGCCCAGGAACTGAAGGTAAACGACCATATCATCAATAGGTCTTTCAAACAAATAACCCTATATTTGCAGCCACATAAGATACCGTATGTATGTAAGGCTGGGGCCACACTATGCGTTGTAACCGCACCGTGTTAGGAATCACACGTTAAAATGTAAGACCTCGTTAGTCCTTAGATTGCACAAGTTTCTCAACTTCTGAGAGTTGTCGTTCGTATGGGGGCGACAGCTGATTGACAGAAAAAACAGATTTTAAACAGATACCGGATGCTGACGCAACTCATTGCGCTACTGCCGGAAAATCGGTAAATCCGGAATACACAAACATTCTCATGAAAGCAGTCAGAGAGTCCGTATCAAACTTAGCGGTAGGACGTTCGACACGAATGAATTCATCAGTTGCATTCAGTGAAAACCAACACTTCAGGATAAATCTGCAAAATAATGCAGTGACCAACGTGCAAGAGAAAAAGTTTGGATAATTGCGACTCTGATAGTACTTGATAGAATGTTGTCAAGAAAATTCCAATGAATTATTACCAATTTCTTTTCAAAATTATCGGGACATCTTGACGCAATCAGTAAAGGCAAAAAACATCAGTTTCTACCGCACCGGTGAAAACGTAAAGTGTCACACCAGTCTTATATTATCTCTTTGAAATCTTATGATATCCCTGTCATAATAGCAAATATTATAAGTTAGTTCTATATGACTCGTTATAGAAAAAACCATGTATTCAATCGATACAAAATATTTTATTATTACTGAATGCCAAAGTTCTTGAAAAGTATATTATATAAAACTGTGGAAATTTTATTCCAAAATTGAGTTTGTTGATCCAAAATATGGAAACTAGGGTAGTTCACCCATATTCATATGTTTTTACTGTTCAATAATGGAATAAATGTTTATGAGGATTTTCAGCACATTACCTTGCGTGTACCTTGAAGTTTAATGAATTTGGGTTTGAATGATAGTTAATGAATATTTGGGCATTGTAAAATTCAAATATAAAAGCGTCTGTCGAAACAATGCTAAACCACCTACACTATTTCTCATATAAATACCATTAAAGGATTATACAAAGATAAAAAAATCTAGGTTTCATGACCGATAACAGTTTCGTAATTTTGTGTACACCTTCATTCAAAATATTAATACCAAATTTTTAATTTTGTCAGCTATACTGTATCAGGGTTAGTAATTTTTTGAGAATCAGAGAGGAAAAGTAGATTTTTGGTTGACCAGTGAGTAATGAATATTATTATCTTTCAGATTTCATAACAATAAAGACAATCTGATTGGACAAAATGAAATGGGAACAATGCGGTCACAGTTAGTGTATGTATCAAAAGGGTATACTTNAATACTTCCGGTCATAACGTGAGCTGCTGAGACAATAAAGAAACTAGGATTTAGATTTGAATTAAAGAAACTAGAATAAAGAAACTTGGATTCAGATTTGAAATAATAAACAAACGTCAAGCAGTTATTGAAAGCAGAAGAATAGTGGAATTGCGTAACAAATACTTAGAACAAATAACTAAATATAGACGAGAACAACGGCAAATTGTCTATTCGAGCGAATCTTGGTATAATACTCACGACACAGTTACGAAAGGGTGGACCGATGGTTCGAGAATGTGTACGCCTAACATGTCTGCAAACAAAGGATCGCGACTAATAATTGTGCATTGCGGAGGTAGTAAAGGATGGGTTCCGAATTCTTTGAAATTACATGGAAAAAAACTTGAGGACTGCAATGTTGATTATCATGAGAACAAGGAGGCTAATATTTTCGAAGAATGGTTTGAAAACACATTGATCCCAAATTTGTATGCGAATAGTGTAATAGTTCTTGACAACGCTTCCTATCATTCGCGACAGCTCATCAAAGTACCAAATAAAAATTCAAAGAAGGATGAAATACAAAGTTTTTAATGGATAACAATTCGTATTTTGAAGATTATGCCCTTGAGAGTATTGCTGAAAAGTATGGACACACCATTCGAGACTTCCCATCTATTTTTGTGTTTTCAATCCCATCGAGCTGATTTGGGGAAAATTGAAACAAAGCATCAGCTGTAAAAATAATTTTCCAAAAATTGATAAGAAGGTAATAGAGCTAATTAAAGAAGAAGTATCTAATATTATGGAAGAAGACTGGCATAAAAGGATTGAAAAAGTAATTTTAGTTAAAAAAGACTATATGGAGATTGGACACTTCCATATTAATAGTGGAAATAAATTCATTATTGATTTAAATGATGACAGCGATAGTGAAACAGAGAATATGGAAGAAGAATTATCAGAAGCTTTCGAAGAAAGAATATATATATATGGCGTCGTAAACAAATGCAAATAAAAAACAAAATCCATATGAATATTATAAATATTCATCATTTGATCTAGAAAGTTTCGAGGAAATCATCTTCTATTGCAATCTTTTCAACCCTTTTCACATGTCTTTCGCCCTATTATGATCCAACGGAAGTGCGTGAGGTTTGCTCTGCAGGAAGCGAGTCCTCAAGAGAACATGTCAAGCGTAACACCCGATATATTTCTTGTCAAAGTTACCGGGAAGAACCATCATCAATAAAAAATAGGTGAAGAGATAATGTGTGTATAGAAATATTTGATGAACGAGTGTTTTACAGCGATGTTATCATGTTGCTTCTAAAATATATCTTAGGTTATGTCAAACACATCGTATCCATTAGAATATATTATTTAAACATTATACCATGTCAAAACAATGAAAATTATTCGGTGAACACGTTACACTAGTATACGATTGCCCAAAATTCGCATGGATTGTTTACAATCTGCTCAGAAATAGTTTTGTCATACTTGTATTTTCAGTACTAAAAAATTAATCATTATAATTTATGATTCCTTTCAACTGCTTCGTTAGAAATCACAATATTTTGCCCTTAGTACAGTACAATAAATATTGCTTTTTTCCTTTATTTGGAAGATCCCACCATTTTTCGTATAAAGATGGAGAAGTAGAAAGCCAAAACCTTTTTTCCCAATAAATAACAAATAACTTCACCAGATATATTGAAGCAGGAGTAGAAATACATTATTTGAATATGACACCAATTACACTATTTCTTTTTTATGGGCAAAGAATCATATGTCAACCTAGGTGGACACCTTATTGACATATGAACCGATTTCATAAAACCGGTGTAAATTAAATCGCCTACGGAAAAAAAATTGTTGAATGGAAGAAAATTCACTTCATTCAAGGAAATAAAAGTGTCATGTATGCACGACAAAATATTTTGTTGATGCAAAAAAAAATGAACCAACTATTTCTTCAAGCATATGTTCATTGTATCAAACAAATCTTTGATTGAAACAATCACCTCGATTAGTTATTTCAATTTGAAGAAGAAATGAATTCTAAGCCTGAGGTGGTTCAAACAGAACTGGCTGGTATCTCAATCGCCACAAAAGAAATAACCAGGAAAGGAATTTCTGGCAAAAACATAACAACTAGAGTGCCACCAAGATTTAGCCAAAGTCTCGGTAGATAATAACATTATCCTAAGGTGGGTTAAAGGGGACGACAGGAGTAAAGGTAATCGCATTGCCGACTCTTCAGCCAAGGAAGCGGCTGGACTAAGAATTTTAGGACCCAGTGGCACCTACGGCCTGATGATTTCGACAATTGCGGAACTAGCCAAACGTCACACCCATGCTCAATCTCTAAAGATATGGAATAGAATCAAAGGATGCAATGTTGCCAGGATCACTTGGACAACCCTGGGAAGCTGGCGCCGAAGAAATANCTATTTTTGTGTTTTCAATCCCATCGAGTTGATTTGGGGAAAATTGAAACAAAGCATCAGCTGTAAAAATAATTTTCCAAAAATTAATAAGAAGGTAATAGAGCTAATTAAAGAAGAAGTATCTAATATTATGGAAGAAGACTGGCATAAAAGGATTGAAAAAGTAATTTTAGTTGAAAAAGACTATATGGAGATTGGACACTTCCATATTAATAGTGGAAATAAATTCATTATTGATTTAAATGATGACAGCGATAGTGAAACAGAGAATATGGAAGAAGAATTATCAGAAGCTTTCGAAGAAAGAATATATATATATGGCGTCGTAAACAAATGCAAATAAAAAACAAAATCCATATGAATATTATAAATATTCATCATTTGATCTAGAAAGTTTCGAGGAAATCATCTTCTATTGCAATCTTTTCAACCCTTTTCACATGTCTTTCGCCCTATTATGATCCAACGGAAGTGCGTGAGGTTTGCTCTGCAGGAAGCGAGTCCTCAAGAGAACATGTCAAGCGTAACACCCGATATATTTCTTGTCAAAGTTACCGGGAAGAACCATCATCAATAAAAAATAGGTGAAGAGATAATGTGTGTATAGAAATATTTGATGAACGAGTTTTTTACAGCGATGTTATCATGTTGCTTCTAAAATATATCTTAGGTTATGTCAAACACATCGTATCCATTAGAATATATTATTTAAACATTATATCATGTCAAAACAATGAGAATTATTCGGTGAACACATTACACTAGTATGCGATTGCCCAAAATTCGCATGGATTGTTTACAATCTGCTCAGAAATAGTTTTGTCATACTTGTATTTTCAGTACTAAAAAAATAATCATGATAATTTATGATTCCTTTCAACTGCTTCGTTAGAAATCACAATATTTTGCACTTAGTACAGTACAATAAATATTGCTTTTTTCCTTTATTTGGAAGATCCCACCATTTTTCGTATAAAGATGGAGAAGTAGAAAGCCAAAACCTTTTTTCCCAATAAATAACAAATAACTTCACCAGATATATTGAAGCAGGAGTAGAAATACATTATTTGAATATGACACCAATTACACTATTTCTTTTTTATGGGCAAAGAATCATATGTCAACCTAGGTGGACACCTTATTGACATATGAACCGATTTCATAAAACCGGTGTAAATTAAATCGCCTACGGAAAAAAAATTGTTGAATGGAAGAAAATTCACTTCATTCAAGGAAATAAAAGTGTCATGTATGCACGACAAAATATTTTGTTGATGCAAAAAAAAATGAACCAACTATTTCTTCAAGCATATGTTCATTGTATCAAACAAATCTTTGATTGAAACAATCACCTCGATTAGTTATTTCAATTTGAAGAAGAAATGAATTCTAAGCCTGAGGTGGTTCAAACAGAACTGGCTGGTATCTCAATCGCCACAAAAGAAATAACCAGGAAAGGAATTTCTGGCAAAAACATAACAACTAGAGTGCCACCAAGATTTAGCCAAAGTCTCGGTAGATAATAACATTATCCTAAGGTGGGTTAAAGGGGACGACAGGAGTAAAGGTAATCGCATTGCCGACTCTTCAGCCAAGGAAGCGGCTGGACTAAGAATTTTAGGACCCAGTGGCACCTACGGCCTGGTGACTTCGACAATTGCGGAACTAGCCAAACGTCACACCCATGCTCAATCTCTAGAAAGATGGAATAGAATCAAAGGATGCAATCTTGTCAGGATCACCTGGACAACCCTGGGAAGCTGGCGCCGAAGAAATATCTGGCGATGACCCGGAAACATTTACGCTCAACAGTAGGATTTCTGACTGTCCACTGTCAACTAAAGAAACACCTACATAATATAGGGCTAGTGGACACACCTCTATGCAGTATGTGTGAACAGGAAGATGAAACTGTCAGGCATGTCCTATACGAGTGTCAGGAGTTATCGTCAACAAGAGAGTGTCTAACCTAGTGAATAAATGCTTGCGTTTTTAAATAGTTTATCTTGTGAAAAAGAAGTCTGAAAAGTTGCCCTTTTCTGAACTTTGAAGGGCCATAACTAACATATAGAAGAATGTCACCAGAAAAAGCGTTCGTTTTTAAATTAAGTTTATTATTAGAAAAATGTTGAGTGTTGAATTGAAAAGTGTTAATTAAGGAGGAATAAGGTGTAAAGGTGACCTAGTGAATAAATGCTTGCGTTTTTAAATAGTTTATCTTGTTAAAAAGAGATCTGAAAAGTTGCCCTTTTCTGAACTTTGAAGGGACATAACTTTGTAAATAAGGAAGAGTGCCTCTTTTTTCTTTCGGAACGTAATCTACGCATCAAAATACGTAAGTACACTCAAAAATTTTTTTCAAAATCGCCGAGTGCCCTCAAAACGAATATTTACCAAAAACTTTATCAATTCTTATTAGTTCGTATCATCCAAATTGAATATAATCTAGTTGCCTGCTTCTCTAAATTGAGTTTGACCTCAACCGCACGGCCACCAAATCTATTAAAATGACAAGGCGCGTCTATTCATCTATACAATTCAGTCTAACCCCTGCTCTTTCCAGATCAAGCGAATGTCGACCTTATGCTAAACCGTGGCACTGAACCATTCCAATCTCGAACAGGCTACCATTGAGGACCATAATCGGGCGTAGTGGCCTACGAATCTAATGTGCTTGGAAATATTCCCATCGCTTAGCCCCTAGAACATAAAGTACACCATGATTGTTCTACTTTTATCTATTATGTAATGTAGGACACTGTGATTGGCCAGAGTTTCACACAATGCAAATTTTTCGGGGTACCTGATTTCTCACAGATGGTCTTATTATTGAAATAGTAAAGACAAGTGATGTATCAGATCGTTGCGAAATAGCACGTGAAAATACTCATTTCATACTGGTAGAGCCAGTATGAGGACGCCTGAGGAAGCTATTGTTTAGTGAAACACGTGTTGCGGTTTTGTAAACTATATATCCAGTGAAAAATCGCACAATAACAATAATAATCTTTATTTCAAAAATATGTCGAGTACAGCTTGTACACAGACAACATAGAATGAAATGATGTAAAAAAACAAAATGTATGTGAATCTACTGGCATATAACCACTATATGGTTCTAAATCTATTAGCGTTTTTTGTATTTCTTTCTTAGATATATTTATGCTCCTCAAATCCTTGATTCGATTAGGCAATTTATTATACAGTTTCATTGACATGTAATGAGAAGTTTTTTCAGTTTTAGTTTACCTACGCATAGGAAACACGAAATAATTTCTTCTTGTTCCATATATAGGAATGTTGATTATATTACCAGAGGTCTATTTGTTAATAGAAACATTAAGCATTCATAAAATTTAAAGGGCGTTTATCGACATTATCCCATTATTCTTGAAAACATTTACACTAAAAAGTATGAGATTAGTTTTAGATTCATTCAAAATTAACCTATTCCTAGTGAACCTAGTGTGTCATTAAACATGTCCATTCCTGTTTTTACTACTTCGGAGTATATAAATTGTTATTGTCGAAATTCTTTTTCGCTCCGTATCTTCGAAACAAAGCGCCTATCAAAAATCATCAAAGGACAAAATATCCAAGGAATAGTCCCTTACATTTTTACCGCATGTTTAATAAACACCCTGAATAGGAAATTTGTGATGCTATTACATATAGCTTATCACATTTATATAGGAAATTTGTATTGCTATTGCATATAGCTAAGTCAAATAATTTTGCAAAACTTTGTAGAATAATTATAAGTCGATAGTTCTCCAATAAATTCAGAATCCCCATTTTTGTAAATAGATTCAACTAAGAATAAATTCAGTCTTAACGAGAAGACACCAAATTTCATAGAATCATTTATAGTTTTAAAGTACATATATGATATAATATCGCTTATGCTTGGTATACTTCTTTTCATCAAAGATGTGGGAATTCCATCATAACCACTGGAGTATGTATTTTTAACTTCATGTGATGGTGTTAAAGTACTACTTGAATTCATTTTGATTTTCATCAAGTATTACATACTTCGAAGGTCAGTCTTCAAGTGGTCTCGTAAATACTGGAACAGTTTTTAAACGTGATGTCACATTGAAGGCATATGAGATTTTCGATTCTATAAGAATTTTGTCTTTCGAGAATCCATCAGTAAAAAGTTTTTAAAAATCTCCACTAGTTTATATTTCCGTCATGCTTTTTGAATTGGGTTTTCCAGGTCGGTTTCCCTAATTTCCATCCGGTCAACGTTAAATTTGTGACATTTACGTAAACAATTTCATTAATTATTAACACGCTTTCATCAGCTTCACCTGTATGTATGTATGTTTGTTTGTTTGTAACTCTCAAGCTCGGGGTCTGTATTTGACAGAATTATCGACATTATTGCTTGATATATTCGTGGACAGATGGCGCTGCACGTAACCTCGTTGATATATCGACATTATTGCTTGATCTATTCGCGGGCAGATGGCTTCCTTGATATAATTCGAACTCACTTTACATGTATTTCTTCATTTGAAAAAAGTATTTTTTTATTAACACGCGCGCCTGCTGCCTTGGGCTTGGTAGCTGATTTTCAGGCTGCGGAATAGGAAAATATCAATTGTCATTTTTCTAAACAATATACACTGTTAAAAATAATTTTGAAAAACATGGATATATACTGTAATTTTCACAATATTTTTAGGTAACTTCAATTTTACACAATAAAAAACGTGATAATGGAATTCACAGAATATCATATGTGAACCAAAGACTTGAGTAAAAATACGTTGTGAAATTGAATAAATCACATAAGATTTCATGTGAAGTTCAATTTACGTGATATTTTGTGTGAAATCCCCTCCAAGAAACGTGGTACATCAGTGACCTTCCATTTTCAGAACGCCGCGCTGACTTGAACCCCTTTGAAACCAAGTAAGTATCTAAATCAGTTGAAAACTTTGGTCAAAGCGTGCGTTGTAAAAAGTGTGGTGCTTGGGAATGCAGGTTAACAAAGTTAAGTATCTATATAGTTATACAGATGTATTGATGTCTGGTGTGTTCTTTCAAGTGCGTATCGATTAGGAAATATGATTTACATCAATATTTTCACAGAAAATGTAATGGGGTAACATTTGTATGTTTTCATTCTAACTGTGGAATTTCGATTTGAGCAGTTGCTCTCATCAGCATTGAGATGGAAATTTAAAATAATCTATGTATTTTTTTCAGCTTCTGAGGGTCTGTCAATTCACCATGTGTTATTTGAAAAGAAAAATATTAAAGACGGATATAAAAGCTTTCTAGAAGTTTCCAAAGTAGCTTTCTCTTTGTTCTTCATTATGAAAGTACCCAAAGGCCTTAGAAACTTCATTGGAATTTCTTCAGATGATGTTTTTGAAGAAAAAAAAAAGTATTCAACTTCATGAATAAATAAATGTCACAATAAGATAAGAATATGTTTTCATTAAACCTAATAAACGTTTCTATGCTACATAATACATATCTCATGTATAACTCGTTTCTTCGTACTCCGAAATATATTATATTTTGCAGTTTCTACCATATTTTCAAGATCCTCAGTTTGAAAACAGGGCAAATATATTGTCAAAAAATATTAACAGAATATTTTCAACTTGTCTAATGAAAGAACATAATTTCCTAATTTCTCAATTTTTCTCAATACTGTACAGAGTGAAATTCATAATCACCCTTTTAACCAATTTTCTTCCTAGGTTTTGAAAATGTAGTAAAATAATTACAAAGAAAATGATATTTTATTTCGAAGTAATTTAGCATACTGCAATCATACAGTATAGATAGAATTTCTCACAACTGACGATATAATTCATATATAATAGCCTCGTGAATTGGGGGTTATTTTATGTGATACTACAAATGATTATTAGAAGTGAATATAGATTTCTACATTATGAATACTTCAATACATTCATAATAAGTCATGTGATTCCACATTTATGGTCGAAAATTACAAAGGAGATTGTGAAAATTACGGTACTTGTATGGTAAAATAACATGACTCAATATGTAAATTCCCAAGGAGTTTTCACCAAATTCATTTGGTAATATGACGTTCACAGAAATCCCTGTGATATCACATTATTTTACGTTGGTTACAAAAAGGCCAACGTAATATTATGTGATTACTTCCACTTCATGCCCGCGCCTCATCAAAATTTTATCGCGTACCAAGACGAATTAGAACTTCCTTCTTTCGATAAATATACATTTCCGCACCTGGACACGGGTGGGTACCGCCTCTTTGTGTATTTTCCTACACAACTTTTATTGTGCGACTCGTCACATTGGGGGACCCTTCCTATTCCAGGATTACGTGCATTCGTAAGAAATAATGCGTATGATTAGACCACGTGGGAACAAACTTACTTTTCCGTTCTCAAATTAAGTCGATCGCCCTTATAAGTTGCCATTGTATGGTAATTTTACTAATAGCTCAAGTGTGGATGTTTTCGTTTTGCATAACTTCAGGAAATGATCCTAAGAACATGAAAATTAAGAAACGTTTTAAGATTACATTAAGTAATATGTTCCAACCAACATCATGGTAATGCTGCAATAATACAAGGACAACAATATAACTAGGTTTTTATTTATAGTCAACAAAGAATTTGAATTGAAATAATAAGGATGTTATCTATATATTGGAAAAACAACTCTACGATACTGAATTACTGAATAAAGGATCTGCGTTGAGTCACAGAAGCCATATGTTATTGCCTATAAAAGTATATTCTTTACTCGTATACTTTATCAAACACGTTTCTTGAAAAACGCGGTAAGAAACCTACTACAAACAACATGTGTTTCAAGTTTATTTATACTTGAATGCTCATCACCTACCCGGTTGTGAAACAGACGGTCGCCGGGGAGATTTTAATTCATAAAAGTCATATAAGTGAATTATTTATGGCGTTAAGAGCTTCATGGCCAGATTGTAGATTGAGAAATACGCCCATACTTTTTGTATCTACTTACACAAGTGAGTGATACTAAGTACAAATCTATAACCGGTATAGAATTTCACAATCAGACACTTATAACGATCACAAAATCAATTATTAGGGCCACCAAACGGAGAAATTTGATAAAATCATGGTCCAAAAAATTCTTCATGATAATGAAAATCCAATGGGCAATGCACGGATGATTTCTGTGCCTTATAGTTGTTAGGCTTTCATGTCTACTCCCGTATCTTTTGTCGGGTCAATCTCAAATGGGTGGTGTTTCCAGTTGTTCCCAAACATGTCCAAGCTTGGACATACCTTCAAAGCACCTTGGGAAAAAAATATGAAAATTCCTTTTCGATGGGGGACAGATGACTACCACGCCATATAACTCATTTGATCGTTCCAAAATGATTTGGGATGTTCCGAATTATTTCAAATGTTCCTGATCATTCCCAAAGATTCCACCAGTTTCAGAATGTTCCGGTATGTTTTGGAGTGTTGTGGAATGCTTGAGAATGTTCTAGATTGTTTTAAAATTTTCTAGAGGGCGAAACTTCAAGCCTTCATACCTCCGAAGCACCTACCCCCTTCGGGTAAAAACGAAGAACATTCCTCTTGGATGGGGGACAGATGACTACCACGCCATATAACTCCTTTGATCGTTCCAAAATGATTTGGGATGTTCCGAATTATTTCAAATGTTCCTGATCATTCCCAAAGATTCCTCCAGTTTTAGAATGTTCCGGTATGTTTTGGAGTGTTGTGGAATGCTTGAGAATGTTCTAGATTGTTTTAAAATTTTCTAGAGGGCGAAACTTCAAGCCTTCATATCCCCCTTCGGGTAAAAACGAAGAACATTCCTCTTGGATGGGGGACAGAGGACTACCATCACGCCATATAACTCCTTTGATCGTTCAAAAAATGATTTGGGATGTTCAGAAATATTCCTAATGTTCCTGATCATTCCCAAACATTCCTCCAGTTTTAGAATGTTCCGGTAAGTTATGGAATGTTGTGGAATGCTTGAGAATGTTCTAGACTATTTTAAAATTTTCTAGAGGGCAAAACTTCAAGCCTTCATACCTCCGAAGCACCTACCCCCTTCGGGTAAAAACGAAGAACATTCCTCTTGGATTCGGAGCAGAGGCCTACCACGCTATATACCTTCTATGATCGTTCAAAAATGATTTGGGATGTTCCGAAATATTTCAAATGCTCCTAATCATTCCCAAACATTCCACCAATTTCAGAATGTTCCGATATATTTTGGAATGTTGTGGAATGCTTTAGAATGTTTTAAAATTTTCTCTCTGGAATGTTCTGCAGTGTTTCAGGTGTTTCTAGAAGGCGAAAATTCTAACCCTATATCTATTCAGTTGAATACGAGAACATTTTTCTTGAATGGGAGATATAGAGGGCCATCACAATATACACACATCGGAAAAATCTAGGGATATTTTTATAACATACTAAATATCATAAAAATAAATGCATGAGGTCGTTTAATATCGATTAAATTGGTACACTCGACCATCCTGTAGATTTCTATGGGTTGAACAATGCCTGCAAAAACGGTAACTAATCTTTTATCAAGTTTTTTACAAACTGTAGGTTTTCAGCTAAAATGAATAATCTGAAAGTGTCGAGTTTGTACATTCTATGCAGTTCTTGCTCAGCAATTAAACTGGAAATATTGTGCTTTAACATGGAACGCCATCACTTACCATTGGCTGAGATGAATAGAGCTGTAGGGCTTCTTCAAGGTGGCATGCGACAAAATGATGTAGCTCTTCGTTTGGGGGTCTCCCAAAGTGTTATCAGTCGATTGTGGCGGCGTTTCCGTGAAACTGGCAGTCCAGCCGAACAACATCCAGGGCGAGGACGCGCTACAACTGCAGTTCAAGACCGATTTTTGGTCTTAACCGCAAGAAGACAACCGACAATCACAGCACCTGAGTTGGTTAACGTGTTGCAGCAGACGCACCAGTTAACCATGGGTCGTGATACTGTCAGAAATCGACTGCATGAAGCAGATCTCCACAACAGAAGGCCACTTAGATGTCCACCTTTGTCGAGAGGCAATCGCGGTAGAAGATTAAAGTGGTGTCAAGAACATCAAAACTGGGATGCAAATGATTGGGCCACAGTTTTGTTTACAGACGAATCCAGATTTGGATTTCATCCAGATTCTCGTCGAATAAGACTGTGGAGACGACCTGGAAATAATGAACGTTTGAGACACGTCCAGGAAGTCCACACATACAGAGGTGGTACAGTAATGCTATGGGGCGGAATCATGATCGGCGGCAGAACCGATCTCGTTTTTCCAAATCGCTCCCTCACAGCTCGACAGTACCTCGACACCATTCTTCTACCTATCGTCCGTCCGTTTGCTGTTGCTGTTGGTGAAAACTTCCACCTAATGCACGATAATGCTCGTCCACATGTCGCGCGTCTAGTGACTGACTGGCTCACCAACGAAGGAGTTGATGTATTGCCATGGCCAGCACAATGACCGGACCTGAATCCCATCGAGCATGTGTGGGACATGCTTCAACGAAGAATTACTCCGCATATGGGGAACATTCACACAACGTTTCAATTGAGAGAGCTTTTAATCGCTGAATGGGCAAATGTACCTCAACAAGACATTGACAATCTCATTTTGTCGATGCACGATAGATGTAGGGCCGTAATAAACCAGCGTGGAGGCCATACTTTGTACTGATTTCAATTTTTTTTGTATTATGATTTTTTTTCGGGGTGCCAAAGAAGAGCCATATTTTTTTTTGTTTTGCTTATATGCGCACTCAGTATTTTTGACCATTTAATAAATTTTGTTTGTAAGTTACATTCGTTTAATAATCACCCGTAAACTTTTTTTCCCTAAAGCGATCTAAAAAAAAATTATTGCCATTTTTAAAAATATCCCTAGACTTTTCCGATGTGTGTATAACTCCTTTGATAGTTCCAAAATGATCTGGGATGTTTCGAACTGTTCCAAATTTTTCTGATACGGGAACTGTTTTCAAGAGGAAGCCCTTTGACAGAAAAATGTAGACATATATGTTCTGCTAACAAAATATGTATCTTAGTTGGACAGGTATTCGACTGATCTTTCTTCGCTTTTTCAAATGACCGCGTTGAAGAATATATCTAAATTTCGTTAAATCAAGCAAACCTCTCTCAATGAATGTTAATATTTTTCAAGGAAAAAAACAGTCTTATGAAGTAAAATTAGCTGGTGTTTACAGTACTGGAAATATATGAAATGTACTTCAGTATTTGAAAACCAATTATGTAGTATTTTAAGAAAGGTTTGGTACGCAGCATTGTATCCCCAAAAATGGCAAAAACATTCCCAATCATTGAGACTCTTCTAAAATTATTATTAATTTTCGAACGACAATCGTCGCATCGTTTTTAAAATAAACTTCTCGTACAATTTTTCCGATGCTTCCCATGTCTATGAAGGAAACCAATTACGAATGGTCTTCTACGACCAACTGTCGTGTCAAAGACCTTCTAACGCAGCGAAAGAAATAAAAAACTCGAATTATATCTATCCAAGGGAAGGGCACGTGTTGAGACATGGCATATGCTTCTCTCAACCACCACCTGTCTCGTACGGGGATGTGGGAGCATTCTTTTTACCTCCTGGACGATGAACTAGGAGTACTGTTAGCAACGATTAATGAACTATTTGTGGATTGAGCACCTGATACAAGAAAATTGCATACTCCGCAGGGACGGTCTATCACATCACGCAAATCACCAATAGTTGTTTGGACACAAAATGAAAATTGATTTTCTCACATCGCAAAGTATATTAATATGGCTCAAAAATTAATCACTCCCAAAAATATAACCCCTTCAATTCAAATAAGATTCCTCTTGGCTGGGATTAAATCAAATAGGTGAATGAATGACATTACGATGTCATCGATGACATAAGCAGATCAAGCTCATTCCGTGACATTGAAAATCGTAATTCATGAATGAACTGTGTGTATTTTCTATAATGTTATCCAATTTGGTACTGAAGAGCCTTGGGGCAAGTGTCTTAAGGCGAAACATCGGTGTATACCAGTGAGGGTGACAGTGTTCCATGTAAGATTTAAACCCCGAAAAAAACAATTGGATCTTTAACAAATCCTGTTTCTGCGGATCGGGGGAATGAACATTTAGAATACATAAAAAATATGAACATTTTGGTGTGTGTGTGTGTGTGTGGGTGTATGTAGCTATCATTTACTAGAATCTGTGCTGCATCTACAAAAAAGAGCTATCAAACACATTTGTAAAGCTGGACCACAGGCAATTATCCAAAGATCATAAAACACTGACTGCATATAGTGGTTTTCTTTTAGTTAAAGACTCAATTTGTTGAGATGGCATAAAAACATACAACCATCTACCAAAACATGCCAAGGAATCCAATATAGTTACGAAACATTTCAGAAAACTTATGAAGGATATAAAAAGTAGTAGACCAGGAATTTTACGACTCCTTGTGAATTTTCGAACGTTGTCCTGAACTTCATTTGTGTTTCAATTCCCCCTTCTGCACCAATTGAAAGTTATTGGTTAAAAATTTGGATAGGACAGAATCACATTGCTAGAATGGCGGATGCAACTTCTTAGAAACCTGAAACATTGTTTGGAGAAGAGCCAAATACATCTCGACACCAACACATTTACTGGTGTTTCGGCTATCCATATATGATGCAATGGCCCGTAACGTAACACCATACATGTTTGGCTCGTTGTAAGATGGCACGGTTTGCTTCTAAAAGCATTTTGAGTTTTGACAGTAGGTATCAATCATTTCAACAGAACAAAGTATAAAACAACCGCGCATGTAACAAGCAAAAATACGCGATACATAAGTAAAAGTCCCAACTTGTTGCCATGCGTTCTAAAGCCAGGAAGTGATCAATGTAACAAGCACCGTTCGTAATCGTTTGGCAACAAACATTCCGGTTAGAGCGAAAGACGTCTGAACGACTACATTTTCTGTTAACCAGTGTTTGTCAATGTTTGAGTACGCGAGCTTGTTGTCTACTGAAGCAGACGAAAAACTGCGAATTACATGAGCTGCATTCATTGTTATATGATTCGTAAAAATTAAACAACATTCTATTAACAACATTTTATTAATATTCTACCAGGTTATTGAATGATTTATATATAAAATACAGTTCAGTATAAAATTTTTTGCCGAATGTCTTCAGTAAAATTAGAGATTTTGATTAATCGTATCGCAGTATCATTGAGATTTCTGATGTCAACTATAAATTATCACCCATACAGAACAACCTAGGTCCTAGGTAATTCATATGTATGTGCGCCGCATAGTTGACATGTGCAACGTTAGCGACTGTTTTACGCTGCTTGTTGCATTGTTATGTACGCGGCTTAACAATTCTTTGACGAGACTTCTAAAAACCGACAAATGGTGGTACAGACGGTACGGTTACCTACGTGTGTCAAATTGGTACGGATAAAAATGCAACAGTAGCAGTGTTACCAAAAATGCGGGGTTTCTTGTGCATTTTCTGCTGTCACATCGCTGCAGCAACCAGTATTATCAACAGGACACAAAACAAAATCTGCAAATGTTGCAAGTTTTCGAGCAGTTGGTGCGCTGACTGTCTTTTGCGGATTTTCTGCGCATTTTACACCTTACCGTTTTGTCTCAGATCAGTGTCACCACTCTCATTTCCATTCAGTGTTAAATTTTTGATGAAAGGATCGGTTCAGAGAAATTGATCAAACCACCTAAATTGTCTGCATGTGTCAGTAATCCTGTGTCTTAGATCCTGAATGTCCTGCGGGGGAGTTTTGTATACCATCGTCTTCAAATAACCCCAGAGAAAAAAATCCAATGGCGTTAAACCCGAAGATCTCGCCGGCCATTCTAGGGGGCCTCTTCTGCCAATCCATTTGTCAGGATACCTTTGATCGAGCCACTGTCGGACATGCAATGCGTAGCGTGGCGGTGCGAAGTCCTGTTGAAACCAGTCTCTTCAAATTTTTGAACAAGGTCTAGAACATATCGGTGACTCACATTTTAGCCTGCATGTCTTTCATTAAAAACCCGAGCTGTCCTACGAGCAAACCTATCTTCAGCACCATAAATAAAAATAATTTCAGTTCTTTCTTGTAAAGTGTACACCATTACGATTTGTATTACTGTCAGTGCAACTGACACCACTTGAAAAACAGTTTAAAATCAGGAATAACTAATTCTGATAAATGTTTTCACCATTTAATTGTAACTGACGACAAGAAGCAACTGTGTGCCCTTATCCCACATTCAACTAAAGCAAAACACTCTGTGTAAAAAAGAGACATAAACATACCGTTATTGAGTTAGTAGTTTTGCATTTTGTTATAATTATTGTTTTTTGCCCTATTTTACAAGAACGGATCAATCAATTTCAGTTTTCTAAACGGGGTTGAGTGAGGATTTTTAAGATCTTTAAAATGATGTGTTGCAAGATAGGGGGTGCCATTTGAAATATTTAAGTGGGGGTAGCTAGGGGTAAGGGGGTTGAACCTAAAATACCACTGGCACTGGTTTTAAACTTCCCCTTCGATGAATATTACTGGAGTTTTTTCCCAACACCAAATCGTTATTTTTACACCTCGACACGTGTTTCGATCACCAAGTTATCATCTTCAAGAGGAAGATAAAACACCAAAGGTTCCAAACAGTATATCACAAATTCCCCCTCGATATATAAATTGACGTGTTTTTTGCCTACGGCAAATTCTCCCTGCTAAACGAAGTACTAGGGGTGGAAGTTTTGAAATGAAGGCACTGTATAATCTTTAATATGCTGTTTTAGAGCTCATTTGTGGTGGTCAAGTTTTTTGGTCCGGCGCCTACCAAGGCGATGCGACATGCAAAAACAGCGAAGAATCTGTTAAAAATTAGTAAAATTTTAGATTCAGGAGAACTCTGGAGGTTACGATTCAAGCATGCGTCCATTTTTCCATGAATTTCTATTTCGATCGGATTTTGATGATTTTTGAATCAGTCTCGCGCAAAATAATTTCATTAGGTTGGCAACATTGAAGAGCAGTCCGTCACCAATGGCCGTTATGTAACGTGTTCGCGGTTATGTTGCAGGCCATTTGTTACACATGGATACGTGACGTCTAGAGTTTCAACCAATCACCGATTCAAAAAACATAAATGATCTAAGAGGATTCAAACTCAATTTAAACTGTAAGTATTTCCATGCGATAATTTGCACACCCATAAAAAAAAATTTCAAATATTTTTTTCGCAAATGAACTCATTGGATAATTTCACATCCGTTCGCATCTGGGCGCTCCCCTATACGGAAAAACAAAGTAAGTAACTACCGCAAAAAAACTTGTTTTACATTCTGAACACATTCATTCATCACTCACGTGGATGCATTAACATATTCATGTAAACTTCAACTACCCACGCCGTCATTCAAAACACACAAGGTGAATTAGATGATGAATAAATTCCGTGCCATTCTTGATTACTTACTCAGCCAAACTGATTTATATTCTGGACACACAATACCGTCGATGAGGAATTTATATCTCTGATTTAATACTCGAAAACCACAGAGCTGTTTTCCTGATCCCACTTTCCAATTAACATTTCGCGATTATTTAACAGTGAGGACTCTTTAGATGACCTTCAAGTTTTTCAATCGTATCGATCGTAAAATTCCAAAACCCGCGACCTTTCGCTTATTTGTTGAAAATTTTTGGATGTCAACGCCCTTTATAATTGGAACAGAGTTGGAACTAGAGTTCCCAGTAAATGTTAGGTTGTTTCAAAGTTTAGTCCGTTATGTCATGTGTTTTTGTAGCACCATATCTCAACAAATATGTATTTACTCATTTACTATACGATAGGTTGTCTTTTATATTTCGGGATTAGAGGAAAAAAAAACAAATATTAATCATCGAAAATTGTTTTTCAAAATATTCCCCATTAAGATCTATACACTTTTGCATGCGTTTGAACCAAATGTCGAAGCACTTTTGCCACTCTGATTGATCTCCAAAACATGCATTCTGAATTCAGCAACCGCTTCTTCAGGTGTCGAAAAACGTTGCACGTTTTTTACGTGCGAGAATAAAAAGAAGTCATTCGGTGCCAAGTCAGGACTATACGGCGGATGACTCATCAAATCGATGATTTGGGTGCTCAAAAATGCAGTTGTTTGAGCCGATGTGTAAGAGCTTGCATTGTCGTGGTGAAGAGTGATTTGTCTTCGGCGGTTGGTTTTTCTGATTTCTTGGAAGACAACTGGCAAACAAATGGTTGTGTACCACTCAGAATTGACTGTTTTGCGTTGTTCTAGTGGTACGGTTGCGACATGTCCAGTTTTTTCAAAAAAACAGGCGACCATTTGCTTGGAAGTGCTTCGTGCGCCAACAACTGTTGTTGGATTTGGCTCATCTTGAAACACCCATACAGTCGACTGCTGTTTACTTTCGGGCTCATACTGTAATCCACGATTCATCATCTTTCACGATGTCAAAGACGTGTTTCGAAGCACCGCGATCGTATTTTTTGAGCATTTCCTTCGACCAATCGACACAAGCCTTTTTTTAAGCGATTGAAAAATTGTGTGGGATCAAACGCGAACAAATTTTTTGGCAGTCAAATGTTTATGCAATATTGAATGTATGCTGGTCCCTCTAATGCCCAAGGTTGTCTCAATTTCACGATAGGTCACATGACGATCTTGCAGTTTGCGCACAGCCTCAATGGTTTTCAGAAGAACAACTGATTTTGGACTACCTTCACGAAATTTGTCTTGGAGTGAACCATGAGTGAACGACCATGATTGAATTCACTTTAACATCGATAAACACTGATCCTTGATGGAGCTTCATCGCCAATAATTGAATCAAGTTCATCCATGCACTGTTGCTGAGTTAATCCATATAAGGGTTATATGGGTTCGTGACAGAGATTTGTCCAGTTTGTTCAGTTTTAGGGGATACACAAACTTTTATCAAGAATAACTTTTTGTTGAAAAACCCTTAATAAATAAGTTTCCCATATGGTGCATACTTTGGGAATGACACTGTATAACAAAATATGTTTCAAGCATTATCAAAATGAAAATACTGCTGAATTTATTATTTTTAATACGTTATCGCTAAAGTTTGATTAGTTTGATTTTTACATACATCTACTGATTGAAAAAATGGAAGATATATAGCTATAAAAAAACATGAACAACATTTTGACCCTCCCGTATCAGTATTGAATAAAAATAACTAATCTACCCCCGTCGCATTTGCAATGTGCCTCCTGCAATTCAGAACGAGGGGGTGTTTCGAGTGCCTTGCCCTCTTGCAGCTGTTCCACGTGTACATACAGGGCGATGCGTGTGGTAATTGGGTTATTCACAGCTCCACTCTTTCTGACTACTAACTTCGTTAAATTACGAAAGAAGATCACTTTCAATTGAGTTTTCATTTAATCTAAATAACAAAACAACTGTTTAATCTATGAAAAAAATATGAAGTGCCTATATGTACTTGGGTACAGTTGTGTTTTTTTCAAAAGTCAGTTTTGTACTAGAAAATCTGTCTGATTGCGGAATTAAAATGGCGGATTTCAATTCAGGAGGATTATGTAAGTACAAAATGCTAGTCTATTTTAAAACTAGACTATCCATCCACTAAAAAATTCCCACACCTTGCCGATTGCGATCACAGCATGAAAGCTTGTCCCCCATCAAAGAACAAGTAGAAAAGAAATATAAACATTGCAGTTTTGATTACAGCCTTGGATTTCCCACGAACCATCAGGACGAACTATAATCTATCGTACAGGTAAGACCCCATTTGGAATCTTTAATCATCCTTTCGATGAATAGCCATTCCCCTTCATACAAAGGGTGGCTTTCACCCCTTCGAACTAGAATTACTTTCGCTGAGCTTGTCTAGCGATTAATCAGACTCGCTGATATCGCATGGCGATATTTATGCGACAGTTGTTTTTGATTTCGTATTGTCGGGTCGACCATTTTTCATTACAGTTGTCATTGGACAATTGCGTCAGAACGGCGAGGTGGATACAGGGCGATTCATATATGTATTAAGTCAAAACGTAGCATAACCCGACATAGAAAGAATCATCCAACTACCTCACGCAAGTTCGAGTAAGCCTTTTCTTTTCATCTGAATTTCATATTCAACTACCTACATACAAGCTAAATCAAACACAAATACTGCTCTCCATGTGACAATTTTTCTTTAGCGGATATAAATCACATCCTACTCACATGTCCCAACTTCAAATTGTACATGACGGATTTCTTAAATTTGCTTCGTCGAATGTTTCGTTTCCAAACTATATCAGTCATTTTAGCTACACTCAATAAAAAAATACAAAATAATTCCAACATTCATAATTAAATCTAAAATATCAATATAAAACCTAGTAACTGTGGCAAAATAAACTCCGGTTTGGCCAGGTGGGAGGTTACAAAAAAATACTGCTCTTACTTACTAGAACTGCAGCACACTTCTCGAGACACATTTCACCATTAGATATGAGTGAAAGTTCATAAGTCTGTAACTAGATAAAGGATTATGGAGATAAGCTGCATTGGCTTAATGCTAATTACTTTGTGATAACGAAAATGTACTTATATGTTATATTTCACATAACATATACAGGCCATTTTTAGCTGATCCCATTATTGCTATCTCAGAAACGACCTACAGGGTCGGTTAAATTAGACAAAAATTTCCTATTTCAGGAAACTAGAATAATCTCTTTTCAGATCGAGTACCTATATCAGTGGTTGTTTATGAAATATTCGCCAAAAACTAGAATTGTGGTTTTTTGGCTTTACCGCTTCCTTTTTCCATAAAAAAGGCAGAGGAACTTCTGATATATTCCAATTTACAATGCGACGTTTCATTCATTAGATTTCATCAATTTTACTTTTTTAAATATTTCCTCCAGGTTTTTTCATCTATTCATCTAGCCTTTGTAATTAAAAGTTCATATATGTATTTCAGTACAATTTCCGGTCAGAGCTGCCTCAAAAAAGTAGAGAATAATATTCTTTGGGTCTTGAACTTAAAGAATTAGGATTTTAGAATTTATTTATTCATTACTGAAGAATTCACATATACATACGAGAGAACACATAGATACATGTAAGATGTAATCTTTATTATTATAGGATACATCCTAATCTTACAAGACATAATAACTAATTAATAATTTAAATTTCCACAGTGCCAAAAATATTAATAAAATTCAAATATGTATATAGATAATAACAATAATGAAGATAAACTAAATAAAAAGATAATAATAAAAAATATACAATTTATAAGACCNTAATTCATTATCATCCAAGTATGCAACTAATTGTTCGTAAACTGCTAGTTCAAGGACTTTCTCCAAAGTTGGTAGTGTATTAATTGGGCGAAAATCGCTTGCTTCAATTGTATTACTAACCTTTGGTATAGGAATAACAGAAGTTATCTTCAGTTGATCGGGAAATATTCCTTTATCCAGAGATGTATTCACCAGGTTTAATATCACATACCCAAATACCTCGAATGTTTCTTTTAAAAATTTGCTATTCAGTACTTCAGACTTGTTTTTATTGTCTAAGGAATGAATAATCTTCCGCAGTTGAGTCATCGTTAATAGTTTAAATTTGGAAAAAGAACTGTTTATAACTGAATAATTTGTGGATGACCATTCATTCAGATTGAGGGATACTCTTAGAGATGTTTGAAATACTATTAACAAAGTAATTATTGAAATTCTCAGCTATCTCATGTTCCTTTTCACTAATTGTTATTGAATTGTTTTCACGAAAGATGATTTTATTCATACATGTACAAAAATTATCGGACTAATCACAAGGCAAAAAAAATTCAGAAATATACAATTCAAAATGTGAAAAATATACATACTATTGGATTAAAAATATCTACAATGAAGCGTCTAAAAACTCTTCAATGGAATAAAATGATAGATTTATTAGAAAACGAGTCAGATTATCCTGCAACACATTTGAACTCGTTGAACTTAAAGTGCGGGAATATATTCATAAGTCGGTTATAGCACCTGATTCTTTGGTATATATGAGAGCTATACATGAATTCCACATTTCAGAATAACATGTAGGTAATATACCAAGTAACAAACAATAAAAGTAATGTCAAAATACTCCCAACCATCTACGTCGTTCAGGATATCTCATTAAATGTTCAAATTGCTGTCCATCGTTCCATAAACACATATTCGCTCTTGCGAATTTTTATCGTAAAAATTTCCAGTTGTGGAATTACTGCCATGGATGTTTCTTAAAATTCGTCAATATTGTCAAATGTTCATCCGAATAGGAAGTCCCACAATGGAAAGTCCAGAAGGATCAGGTCAGGTGAACGTAATGGCCATTTAATAGGAACATAGTTTCCTATTCATCGTCCTGGCATAGTCATATTGAGAAAATCTCTGCAAATAGTTCTACGATGTGGCGGAGCAGCTCCATCATATTCTGTTAAACGCAAAGTCAGGATTTTCCTGACGCGTATACGAAAAGCAACTTTATCGTCATTAGAAAAATTCACAATTTTTCCCTCACAAATTCACACGAATCGAATAATTATTTACGTACTTGACAGTAAATTTAATAATTATACATATTCTATTAAACAAATCAATTCATTTTACTACTCTCATAAATTTTTTCTCCGCTATTTTTATTTGCCAAAAAACATCAGAAACGAACATTTATGTTCCATGAAAATTGGCTTTTGAACAGTTGTTCCATATTTATACAAAATTCCTGGAATGCATGGACGTTCACCTTTACTTGCAAATTTTCAAAAGGTGTGTGCAGTTGATGTATCTTTGTTCTTAGATATTGTATTTTATTTCATATATAGTCAGTGGGCATACTTGAAGACTGGCTATAAATCAAATCATATAAAGGAACAATTCATTCAGGCCAGTCTCAACTCCCTACACAGTAAGTTAATTGACTGACACCTATCAGAAAACAACTACTCCCCTGGCTGGTACCACGAAGGGTGTTGGATTATATCCGACACGTGTTCAGCAGGATTCTTCACGGAAGTTATTCCTGCATATGCTGTTGGCGGTTACCTCGTTCACAGGCAGATGGGGCGATGACAAACATGTTGTTTGTTGTCCGCTTCAGCCTAGTTCGAGGAATGATACTGTGAAGGAATTCGATTTTCAATTTCAGGAAGTCATCGACTTTATGTTGATAGACACTACCTTGCACTGACGAGTGGCCAAACAGCCCGAAACCGGTTTGCAAGTGTGTTCCAATAATTGATTTTTTTTTGCGGCAGTTGTATCGCCCACAACATATGGAGGAATAACTTCAGTGAAGAATCCCGCACTGACACCTGTCGGATATAATCCAACGCTCTTGGTGGTATTAGCCAAGGGAGTAGTTGTTTTTCGATAGGTGTCAGTTCAGAGAGTGGCCTGAACGAATTGTTCCTTTAGATGATTTTACATGTATTGAAATAAATAGTTGAATTTGATATTACAATGGCTATACAAAATCGTAGCATTGCAAATTGGTTTTTAACAGATTAAAACAAACATGAAATTTACCCGAGCTTGTAGGTCTTTCCGTTTCCAAAATAGGAAGAGTAAGATCAGCTAAAAAAACGGCCTGTATATTAATAATTTGCTTCGAAGGGACTTTATTCTTAAGGGTACATTATGTCATTGAAAAGTAAAAAATAGGTAATAAATGAACTAGATATGAAATTATATTTCCCTAACATGTTAGTTGTAGCTAAATCTATCCTATGATTTTTTTTGATATTTGTTCCTCATTTTTTTTGCTTTCTGTTGTGTCGAAGCATCATTTGACCTCAATTAGCATCTTCTGATGAAATCGTTTATCTCTTATTTGTGATAATAATCTCTTCATATTCTCTAAGATACATTTCGCTTTTGATATAATAATTCAGTTGAACAATATTCATGTTACTCAAGTTCTGCCTACATTATTTCTAGCCTCTTCGAAATCTTCCATTATATATTCCAAATGTGCTAATAGAGACAAAATGTTGATACTGCGTTCAACAGTTCAGAAAAGAAAAAGGCCTACCAGTATCTTTTGTGAATGTTATGCTAAATACTTTAATTGTACTATATTTCTAGTTCATCGAACAAATTATATTAACAATCAATGTTTTTGATAACATAATGGCATAATACTACCGAGCATTCCCACCAAATGGATACTAAGTCTTAAGGAAAATACTGTCACACTTCCAAAGCAGTGCTTTTTGATATTTGATCATCCAGGTAGCAACGTTTTTCTTCAGTTGGTTCTTTCAATTAATAAGACTGGGGATGTTTAGAACACTAATTAAGAATATTGGTTTGATATGTGCAACATTTCCTGTTCTCGAAATATAAATTATCTTGATAGCATTTCCGTAATGTTTACTTCAGAATTCTAGGAGTTGCATAATTGCACAACAATAATTAGCGATGGTTGTTCAAATCTTCAATAATAAAGAGCGGCCGAGGTGAATCATTCCGCCTTAAGCGACTTGATCAAACATCATAAACGTGATAAATGAGTGCGATGTGGCGTCTAACCGCCACATTGTTTTCCACTGCAACAACAAACAAAACAGTTTTAAAATTTCCATTTCCTCTAGTACCGAAAAGGAATTGTTGAGACTGCAAAAACCAATGCGTCATCTTACTGAATGAACAGACGTCTGGCGACAGTTGAAACTTGGTTCCAGAGTCTTGGAAAAGGAAAAGTCTTAACCCCACTTTCTATGTAATTTGAAATCTTCGAATTTAAACTTAGAATTCAGAAGTTTTCTTCATCATAACCCAACCCAACTTCTTACTTTAACCTAACCTTATTCACATTTCAGATATTACGATATTACAATAATCGAGAAAAAATAAATATAATAATGTGTAAGAACACAGCTATCGAGTTTCCTTTTCCACAACATGGAAAAAAATTTGCAATGGTCTGGAGACTACTAATTGCGTCTTATGATTTTTTTTCAGTGCGTTCTTTACTATGACGGTCCAGATAACAAACGGATTTTCGAAATATGTCAGTACTAAACGAACATCAGTATGTGACAAAAAAAATACACAACTTCACACTTGGTGATACAAAATATACCCCAGAGAGCAAACTACAGGTATACCATTACGATGCCTAATGCACATGATTCAAATCTATTAAGAAATATACAAAAAGTGTTCAAACTCAACAGCCAAAAATTAGCAATGCTAACAAGATAATATGAATAAATAGTTGGTGTATTTATAAGTTGAAATTTCAAGATATTTTACTTTCAAATGAAAAAACGCAAATGATTTTGGGTAAAACTCGTTTCGAAGCTAGAACGTGAAGTAAATCATTTGTCAGATTGGAGAACATGCGCAGAAAAGATCTAGTCCAACGTTTTATTTGAATTATAATAGGGTCTCTCTGAAAGGAAACATACTTGAGTGGTTATACTGCGAAGAAGACCTAATCGCAACCCTCTCCTGTAGTGCCTTGAGGCTTTATTATAATTATGAGATCTTAATTTCGTATCAGAACCGGATATAATATAATCTCTTAACAATCAGTCTTATCGTTAATCATACAGTACATTTCAATATAACATTTTGCAAACCGGATAAAGTAAAACCATTATGAGACGGTGGTTATTAATTCAGATTAAGATTAACATAATGATGAAAATAATATAATAGTAGAAATTAGTAATTAGTGCCTCTAGCCCAATAGATGGGCTATATCTACTTTCGTTAAGAAGTTCAGCAGTTAAGAAAAATCAAATGACCGCACGGTAAACAAAAAATAATGAAGCAAAATCTAATTTGTAATATAGAAACAACTGTCTTGAGTGTCAAAAATCCACCTGTTAAATGAGATTAATCAAAGTCGACTTCTTGAATATGAAATTTATGGACTGAAGAAAAATAATAATTAATCAGGTTTTCATACCTGTGTGAGTGATTTAATGTAAATAAAAAAGGAATTAGGTATTTCATCCTTCGAAAACTATTCATTTTACAACTGTTTATTACTTTTTAAACTTGAAAATAAATAATGTGCAAAGTAATGCTTTACTGAAAGCATACCTGTTGTCCAGTAAAGCAACCCTTTACGGGTTGTTATCTATAGCTAATTCGTTTTAAATAACCTTTTCTTAGATGTGCTACAAGAATTGTATTTGATTTTTGAGTAAGTTATTTTGTCACTTAAAGAAACTATTACCTTTCAGCAACTATTGTATATTATTTACACGATATTTAGAAGAGATATACTCTTGGTTGCTTTGATAGACATAGTCTCATACGATTTTTTTTTTAAATTATGTCGTCTGTCGAACGAAAAGTGATAATATCGGTTTGTCTCCAGGTGTAAGTAAGACACTTGCCCTAAGGCTCTTCAGTACCAAATTATAGAAAATACACACATTATAGAAAATACACACAATTCATTCATTAAAAATCGTAATTCATGAAGGCTAACTTATTTCACTCTAAAAATTGTTTTCGAGAATGTGTTTTCTTATTTATTTTTGAATATTGGTTTGGGATAAGAATTTTTTATTTTGTGAGGTACAGTGTTATATAATTTAGTTGCCATAAGGGAATATGATCTTTGTGAAACTGACTTTTTAACAGTAGGATAGGTTAGTTGGTCGCGATGTCGTGTGTTATAGTCGTAGTTTCGTGATGATGCTTTATTTTTGCTGAAATGATACTTCTCGTTTGTGCAATAGTAATATGATTCTCATTTCCATAACTTCACACTCTTCATACAGGTGATCTGAAGAGAAACGCGAATTTCTAGACATGATCAACTTCATGAATCTCCTTTGTAATACCTCTAAGGGATTGAGGTGTACACGTGGAGCGGTTCGTGGAAATTCCAATTCAGTCCGGAGGTATTCAAAAAGAACCAAAATTCGTCATTGTCATTTTAATTTTGTTGAAGATCACTTGGTACTTATTAGTTAGACTTTATAGTGATAACTTCGCTGATGTATCACTATGATCTTTCAATTAGTAAATTTTGAAACGAAATTTGAATAATCTCTAAAATGGGCAATTTTTTTAATAATTTAAACCACTCTATACCTTACGGTTTTTTATTTCGACGTTTCGTCTACGATAAATCATCACTCATTATGTATCTCTCACTATTTCCGACTTTTTCATGTTGACCCTATTCATCTTGGAAACATTGATAATTGTGAGTATATTCCTGTTGATAAAATTAAATTTCGATTTTGGTGGTAGATGAAAAAAGCAATTTCCAATAAACAGAATCAATTTTGTAGTCTAATCTTCTCTTATCAATTATTATCAACAAATTTTCATCGACAGACATCGGATATTTCTGTTTGGGACACTTTCGTGGTTCGCGGTGAATTTAAATCACCCAATTCGATCTCTCCGTAATAATTACGGATCACCTTGCCCTGCCTCACTCTGCCGGCTGGCCGTGGTACCCATATGCTCAAGGAAGTTTGTAGGGCAATCAACCGGAGGGTAACACCCCGAATCGAGACGATGGCGCAAGATGTCGAAGAAGTAAGGCTTCAATGGAATCCTTAAAATATACCGAAGAGGAGGTAAGAAACGCGCGTGCCATTAGAAGACAGCTGCGATCACACAAGGAATGAACAGTCCTTTCGCCTTTTGTCCACGCCAGACGATCGCGATTCACAAAAGAAAAAGCAAAGAAAAACGACTTGAGGAATCTATAATGGCAGGGGGATTCCGGGACGTCCCTTGCAATGTTTGAACAAATAGTATAGAATTGCGAATTTACGAGTTTTGTCAATCGAATCGATGAGACAGCTGTTCCGAAAGATTGTTTTCCTCTAAGTTTTTGTGAGCAAAAAATAATACTCTAAACAAGAAAAACTAACTATATTGGGTAGAAGTTACGAGAAATGAAAATGAAATTGTAAGGATGCAAAAATCAACTAACTTCAAACGTCATTTGATGACAGTTCATGCCAGTTGTCCTGTTTTAATAGAACGTCTCACCAGGGGCGTGCCTAAAGTTTTTGAAACAGGTAAAAACATTCGTCCATTCTGACTTTGGTCGTCCTCGACTTCTATCCGTTTGTCTCGTAATCCATCAGGTATTTGGATCATTTGACCTGCTCGGTCGTAGATCTTTGCTGGTTCATTTTTCACTTCATCTGTGATACATTGACATTAGTGGTATATTAGTGCTAAAAAATTCATACTGTTTGCTTTTTGCAGACGATTTAAGGGTTTTGAAAAACGTGAAAACGTTAAGGGGCTGTATTCCTACTCTTACAGAAAGGTTTGAACAATATAGTAAAATGGAGTCATGATAATAAACTTACATTCAACATGAATAAATGTCGTGTTCTAACTACGAATAGAATAAAACAACCAGTTATTTTTGATTATACAATAGATGATGAAGTTTTAGAGCGTGTAGAGGAATTTAAAGATTTGAGGGAAACTTATAATTCAACTTTTTCCTTTGCCAACCATATTCACAATATTACGAAATCTCGCTATGTTCGTCCAGATGCCAATAAAACAAAAATTGATGTACTGCAAAATTCTTAAGTCGTTCATAAAACTGGTATTGACGGATTTTACACAATCACGTTAAATCTAATATTCAATATGAGAGGGAATGTGGGAACAATTTTCGGTTAATTTATTTTACAAGTTTTCTGATTGATTCGGCCGTTACTTAATGCAGTAGATCCATAGTAATTTCATAAACTACACCTGACGATTTGATATCCAGAAACTTTATTTGAAAAACATATCACAATATGTTTCGCTAACATAGTAGCTTTATCAACAGTGATCACTATTGAAGAAATATCTAATATTACCGAAGTAGATTGGCAGAAAAGGATTAAAAAAGTAATTAACGTTTCGTCTGCTACTTTGGCAGACATCATCAGTGAGTAATTTCAAAGATGCGAGAAACTGCTTGCTTCTATGAGCTTGTCGCACAAGCATATGTTCTTCCTCCTGTTGAACCGCCAGCAAGTTTTGTATCCCATCAACAAGGCACACTGAAGTCTCTTCATTCTAAGATAAACAGCTCCAATTTAACCTCAGAGAGATAGGTAAATAGTATCTATCTATTCTCTTATGGTAGTGATCATTTTTTATATCATTTGAAGAGTCATGCGGGAAAAGGCAGGTGTCCCCGTGAATCCCCTCTGGCAGATGCGGCCTTAGGGTTTGATCGATAATAAACTGCCGCTGTGCTCGGCGTTGTCCCTTTCACGTACATTATAAGGCCTCAATAAATCTAATTATGATGGAATTGGTGAAATTTCCGAAGCTTGTATCGAATCTAAGCAAAATTAAAACAGAAGAAAAAACGAGGTCAGTTTGTCAACAGCAGCTGAAGACAAATAGAAATACGACTATCAGAAGATAAGAATCAGTTGAATCAAATTCAGTTATACCTACGAAATGAATTATTCATTAAAAACCTGGAAATTTATCACAAGATTTTCAATTACGTATTTATAACAAGATTTTCAATTACGTATTTATAACAAGGTTTTTTTGATGATATAACTTCAATGTGATTGAAACTATTAAATTTTTTTATTTATGCCAAAAAATCTCTATTGTTGAGTTTCGCGACAGTTTCAAAAAATTATCAAGAGCTATCCCAAGAGTATCACGTTTAATCGGTAAAATATGAGCAAATCCGTAATGTGAGCAATTCACGTTAGATTTGAATCGCTGGAGAATACATTCATTTGGGAAAGCATTCTTAGGAAGTTCATAATCAGTGAAGTTCGAGGTGTACTGAGTTGGACGTCAAAACGATGAGCAGAAAAGTAAGTATTCTTGGTAAAATTCAGTAAATTAAGAAAAACTGAAAAATTGTGGGTTTATAGTCTTTGCAGACTCAATTAATAGACAGAAAAATAGGTTGTTGGAGGCTGGTTCTTCTTATTCGTCAAACACCAAAATTGAAACTTCAAACATGATTAACTAAAATACAGTAAACTTTCGAGGAAAACTCATAAACTTGGAATGAAAGGAGCATTTTTGTAATTTTGCCCAAATTACATTTTCTTCAAAATAACTTAAAAATTATTGATACGCAAAATATGGCTGTAATGTGTATTCATCGATTCTACAATTATTAGTTTTCGAGTTACGTTGAAGCAAAAGCAATTTTTTTTTACAAAATTACAAAAATGCTCTTTTCACTTCTGGCTCATACTTTTTCAAAACTAAGTACTCCAAACCGGTCATACTTCTAGAAAATATTACAAGTACATGAATACGTAAAGTGAATTGTGAAGCAGTAACTATTATTTTCTTGCAGGGATTGATTTTTCCATATTTTGTCACAAACAAATTGAGACCAACATTATTTCCGTTATTACTCGGTTCGTTTTGATGCTAGAAACTTTTATAAAAAAAATAAAAATGTTTTTTTCAAACAATCAAAGAAAGGTTCTATGAGTTTAGGGTTTAGTTTGGGTCAAAATGTCTTAATGATGTTGAAAATGGAAATATAAACCTTAGCTAAATTCTCAATAGAACATCCTGTATATGTATTCATGTAGACTATTGCATATGATATCTGGACATTTCATTCCTTGGATATATGTCAAACGAAATACAGCGAGGCGAAAATTTTCAAGTGAATTTTGGGTTTTGAAAACGGAAAAAGATTGTTTTCCGAAAACGTCGACCACTAAAAAAGCTAAGTATAGAAATTAGATTTTTTTTCAATTGATATTTTTCAATTTGTAAGGAAAATTTATAAATATGACAGGTTACTGACTAATTGGACAATTCAGTGGTTTATATTACGCAGTAACTGTTGAGTTGTTCACAAAAAAATGTCTTTCGAAAATTTTCCTTTGATAATGAATAAAATTGACTTCAATAGGTGACTGTACTTATGAAAAAATGCTCGGCCGTAAGTCAATCCCTCTGGATTAAACTGATTCACAAGGAACTAATATGAGACATAGATGATTATTAATTTTATTTCGCGACTTGAGAACTGGGCCTTCAAGACCATTCTATAGAACGGCTAGGCCATCTAGTGAACTCGCATCGCGAGTAAACCTAGAAAGCAGGCAAGAGAAGAGGACGGAGTCCTACAAGTGGTGCACATTCGATGGTGTAGCTCCATCTCTAGGTGCAGCTTAGTAATAAAATAAAAGTTTAATATCGATTGACCCTATGCCTATGATGTTAAATTAGCACTGATCAAAATGGATTGTGTTGAAAAATTAAATATTTTGACCCTGCTTCGAAACTGGGTTTGAAACTGTTCCAAAATCAATAAAAATGACTTTCAGTAATAACCATAATAATTTATAAGCGTACAAACTAACATCCCTCCAATTTTCTTTCAACAGGATTTCATATACTTATAAACTGACACCCCTCCAATTTTCTTTCAAGGGGATTTGATATACAAACATCACAAAATAAATTATATGAAAGAGTTATGATATAGAATTTCACTTGCATCTCTCCTTTAAATATACCTACTCCTTTCAGTTTAAACAACAAGCTGTATTGTTTTGAAATATTCTTCAAACTAGATCTTTCATTAATTTAAATGAAGCTTATTAGCTTATTAATGAAAATAATTAGCAAAAATATCACTTTTGATAGAATAACTACATTCAGTATTGACAAGAATGATATGCAATATGTTTTTCCCTGTACGAAAATACTTCAAAATGAATTGGAAATTTTAAATAATGAAATGATTGAAATGAAAGGAAGGAACAGTTTTCACAGAACAAGATTATTATCATATATATAAACTAAAATAAGTCAGAGTAAACTTTTCTAGGTGCTGATAAAATTCCAAGTGAAATCATGGGTTGAATTTAGCAGAAACTATGAAAGTTATCGATTTCAGTTTCGAACTTGCATTCTGTACTTTTTGACTCGTTAATTGTAATTAATAGAATGAAATAATTATTAAAGAGTTCAAGAATTATATCACTTCAATAAATACTGTTATCATTTCTTACGAAATTTCCCTCGTTTAGACTATAATGTGATTCATTTTTTGCATATGAACACACTAGTTCCAAGACAATTTACGAAACATCAACCGCAATTAACACACTACAAGTGACTACTAATAATATTATTGGATTTTTCATTTACGCTAAAACTAATGCTTCGAGTTTTTGAAGAAGATATACTTATGCAGCAACAAAAACAACAATATCGATTGATTGTTCCCCTTTTGGATCGTCGAGATATATAAATAAATGAACTAAGTACTCACTGACACATCACACGACACATTATCAACAAAAACAAGACGCCATTGTAGAGACAAGTTAATAAATTATGAACCGTGAGAAGGGCCCATAAGCCTTCCCTCCAACAGCAGCAGTAGTGGTTTTCTGACTCCCTTGTAAGTTTAAACACCTTTCCGGGTATTTCATGGCCACTCTCATTGTGGGCATTTAAATAGTAAAGGTTATTGTACCGTACTAGTGCTACGAGTAACTTACATATGATTCTCATTATTGCTAAGGTAATAGTTTGCCATATCCAAGGAAGACCCCTAAGGGGCCGTACCACTCACTGAAATCACACGCCGTGTTTATCAAATAAGTCTCTTTTTAAGCACCTCCACAAGCCGCGAACACGGTAGACTGACAACCTCGTAGGATAGTTCCTTTTCGCTCTCTAACACTTGGAGCATGCGCTTTTACGCTCAAACAGCCCGCCAGAATGATTAACAGTGGTGGCGACTAGAGAAAAGTTCAGGAATTTCAATCCTCCAAAAAAATTAACTTCCTAAGGCACAGAAAGATCTTTCTCTTCCTCGTTGATGCTTAGATATAGTGAATATGAGTTTTTGTCAACATCAAGTTAACGCAAACATCTATAACTTATATATGGTGTTAAAATCACAATGTGAAAGAACATAATTTACACAACCGCATACAATAAGCATACTCATATAGCCAAACATAGCTCTTATATTTTTTCCAATGAATAATTGTTTTCTATGAATCCAATGAAATTTTACGTAAATTATTCTAACCGAGAATACAAAACTCAACTGTACTCCTGAATAAATCAGTGAATGTATTTAATGCCTTACAATATGCTTGTATTGAATGATTCATCGGCTCTTCTTGAATATTATTTTGTTTGTATTTTTCACTTCATCTGAAATATTATTGTATAATTTGGATGCTAAGTAGACAAACGTTCTATATGCCTGGTAGTTTTTATCATGAAAGGAAAAGTAGGATCTGTCCCATGTTCCATATTCATGTGATAAGAGCTTAATATCATTTTATAGTATGAAATGTAATTTTCGAACATGATCGTTACTAATTTCATAAACTACCTTACAGTGTTTTCGGAAATCCCAAAACATTCGAAAAATATTTGGGAAAATATATTTCAAATTTTATTTTCAATACGATTAATTTAACTACACATGAAATATTCAGAGTTCAAAGGAGTCAAACATCAGGTTCGTTCCCTGTTTCAAGGCAAGAGCATTGTTTTTAAAATGAAACAGCATTACCAAGGTGAACAGTGACAACAGAATTCCACTGTTAGCTTAAGTCATTAAGGTACTAACACTTCAGTCAACAGCAACGCATCAACAAGAGAAGCGAACTACGTGAGTCAACATAAATACAACCTACGAACTAGAAAGCACCAGTCATCGGTGAATCATCAAGATGAATAAACCTCTGAAGAAACCAGCCACTCATGCTGGCGAAACGTTAGGATGCAGTTCCAAACTACAAAGGCCTTCAAATCAAAATGAAGATATTGTTATAATACGCTTTTATTGACAAAAAAAGAAATAGGTAATGCATATGAACAGATACATTACCTAAGTTGGTATATAAAGAAATAGATCAAACTACATTATGGTGTACTAGGTATCTTCATTGGAATAGTGAGTACTTGAGCCGGGAGAAATTACAAAAAGTTTCTATCCATCGTTCTTATGGAAGTTGCAGACTCACAATTATACGATTTTATAGGTACGTGCGGCAGATACCCGACGGAAAAACAACAAATAACCCAGCTAAAGTCTCGCAGAAAGCTGAAGAAAAACCATCAGGCGCCTGTGCAACGTCTTTCATCAGAAATATTCGTCGCAAGTAAATGAATTCCAATACATGAGCTGAAATCAAATTCATTTGGTCGGAATGACCACCGGTGACGGCAGAAGATGCTATCATATAATCCAGTGTTTCTTAAATTGTGCGCCGCGGCGCCCTGGGGCGCCGTGGAATCTTAACTGTGGGGCCGTGGGCCACGGGTGTGTCTCAAGGTACAACGTTTTACTACATAGATAACTGAGAGTGAAGGTCATACGTCGGTACCTATTAATAAAAATCCTTTGGTAATATGATAATATCGGTAATTGCAAAATGCATTCCGTTCAGACAGCCACCTGCCTACTTTTATTAATTAAATTTTTAGTATAGTCTTTACGTTCGGGGCGCCGCAATAACCTTCAAAAAACAAAAGGGAGCCGTAAATTCGAAAAGTTTGAGAAACACTGCTATAATCCTATAGCGAAACACGTGTCGTGTAAATTTTCAAGTGAAAATCTCACATTAAAGTGTGTTTTTTTAATACGTTATGAGGAATGTTCATCAAGTATCGATCACTTCTATCATTCTAATAAAAATTGATGAAAATAAATAATTAAAAAAGATGCAAAAAAATAAGAATAAATATTTCAAATGAAACTAATTCATGACGTTTCGATTGTTATAATTTTTTTATTGTTCACATATTATTGACCTCAACTAATGATTCGATCCATACAATTATTCCTTTTTATTTCAGGTCACAATAATTTGTTTCCTTCACATTTTTTTTTTTCAAATTTCATACTTATTGTTCATTTACATTTTGTTTAACAACCTTTTTTTAAACCCATCATGTTTTTCATATTTCCTTGCAAAAAGGAAACTGCAATTCCTAAGACAAGTCAAGATCAAACATCCATCTCGCAGGTACTTCATTTAAATGTTGTCTTTACCTCTTGCCTTTCCAGCGCTCTCTGACGGCCTCGCCGATGGTGGCCCTCATTGACGTTTTTATTCCAAGATACTTTGATATATTCTCTGAGGATATATTCTGAGTGACACATAACAAATGTGACTTTTGACACAGAATGGTAAACAATTATTCTGTGTTTTTGATTAGATGACTTACACAATTCTAACACTTCTGTGTCAGATATGAGATGAGATGCGTGCTATTTTTTGGTAAAACGTAGTTCACTTAAATTTTTTCACGTAATTCGGCGATTTTTTCTCAAATCTTCGGATTTCAAGATATTTGAAGTGACAAGGTTTCAAATTAACATTCTGCTTCAAACATAAGTGTTGTTTGTAATTTTGATTTGATTCAAATCGCACGTATCTTCATTACTGGTACCAAAACGACGTACCTGAATAATTTTTTCATATAAAGTATATATTTTATTTCAATATGATATGAGGTTCTGAATATAATTAGAGAAATATGCATTTTCATTCAATTTGAACATCTTTTTAGTCCTGGATTCAAGCATATTCATCTTCATTCCTTATTGTTTCTGTTGATGTAGTAAGCAGTTCAAAGTTGTATTTTTTCATCACTTTTCCTTTCTCGTCAATCACTTTTTCACAAACAATACACGAAACTGAAATACCTATAATATTTCCATCCACAAGTATATTTGTATTTGAATTTCAATCCAGTAATTTTCATTACCTCATATGTAATATATTCAAAATTTGCTCTCACAAAATTTGGAAAGGTCCAAAGAAGTTACACGGACACTGAAACATGGAATGGTGTCGTTGATGAGAAAATGATTGCCCTGAACTAGGACGGTTGCTGACAGAAGAGAAAACATCAGAATTAAAAGTATTTCGAGCCATCACAATCGAAGATAATCTGACGGCATGGATTTGAATTGCATTCAACAAGGAGAAAACAAAATATTCTGCCCTTTTATATTTTGTGTAGGGGAGAGTGTTCCACAATCAGACACAAAATAGGTTTTGCTAAATATTAACCTTATTTATTGAGCAAACGAAAATATGATTGTCACTAATACAAATTAAGGCCGTGCATAAAGTTATAAAGTTTTATGGTAGTACATACATCATTACCCAAAAAAATAATTCAAAAAAAGTTTGTTTAAAAATGAAATGACAGTTGTCTGATTGTGGAAAATACATATGTTCCACATCAGACACGGCATGTTCCACAATAAGACAAAAGTTTTAGTACTGTTTTAACGAACTTCTAAGGCTGAAAAATTAACTTCAAATTTGATTGTTGCCGTTTTGTTGTTCCCACGTGTGATGGTTTTGGTAACACCATCTTAATGTTTTCCAAGCATACCAAAGAGACGTCTTCTATTTTGGGGTAAATGAAGCTATTATCATACTTAACGGACTTTCTCAGAAATTTAACTTCACATTCCTTATCTCTTTTATATAATACTTCAGCTATGTAATACAATTTTTTTTTGTCTAGAAGACAAAAGACAGGTGGATTGATTTCTCCTACAAAATCAATATCATCATCAGAATCTTCAGTTACAAGCATCGCCGCGTTCTCATTTTCTTCGTCTGTTGAGTCTTCATCGAATCCTACTTTTTTTTCATGATATTTTTCTTCTTCAAGCTTTTTTTTCTCTCTCTATCTGTTCCAGGGCGATCTTTTCTGGAGTGTCGGTGGCGATAATACTTTTAGCTTTTTCTCTCTTCTTTCTCCGATTCTTTCGTTATTCAGCTTCTGGGTATCCTTTGAATTCTTGCGGACTTACAAAAGTTTCTGTGTTTTGATTTTGTGTGGGAGTTGTGTGTAAATTGACTGATGCTGAAAGTGAGGAGACTGACATAATGTTGATGGTTGATTGGGATCTATATGTGGTCGGGCTTCTTCATTGTTTTGATCCAATGATTTGAACGAAAAAAACACAGAGACATCTAACGGTTGCATCCTGTTGGAAGTATGCGATGGTAAGGTCAAAATGCGTCAATCTGAGTATGTTCAATGAAGTGCCTCACAACGCTTGGAAACAACTCACGAGTCATTCTTCCAGAGTCGGAAACTAATCCCAAAGTACCATGCGGTGCTCCATAAGTCAATTTTTTAACGGCACGAATTATGTTCCACAATCAGACAGCGTCTGATTGTGGAACACAGATGATGTCTGAAGGTGGAACTTAAACCGTATTACAAAATTAAATTCAACTGTGAACTCCATAAATAACCTACAAAAGTAAACTGGCTCATAAAATGTCAATAAAATAGTCCAAAATCTGATCAACAGATTGTTTTTGTACTACTAGTTCCAAAAGAAAAATTAAGGCTCATAATATCAAATCAAGGATAGAAAAAAATTACCTAGGAAAACAAGTTTTTTGTTGAAAAATGCTCAAATCCAAAAGAATAGCGTTACAACTTTGTTTACCAAAGCTGCGTGTGTAACCCTACTATCCAAACTCGCGGCTAGAATTTCAAAATGACTGCTTTGTCTGATTGTGGAACATGTCTGATCATGGAACATTGTTCCCTACCAATTACTCATCGATCGATTGGTGCTATACCTATATTTTTTTCAAAAATGATCTTTCTATGCCTTCGTAGGAAAGTTTCAAAGCCAGGAAATTGAACAAAACAGTAAAACATATGTAATTTGTTGCATTGCCGCATTACCTTTGATAATGTGTGCCCCAGTTTTAAACAAAACGACAAGCCCAAAAACCTGATAATGAACCAGAAAACAACAAATATTTTGCCAGAAAGCGCCAGTGAAAACCTACACACCATGCATGATAATTTGATTTATTAGTTTATTTTTTGTTACTTTGTTCACTGAATTACATTCCGTAAAATTATATGCACCGAATGTATGTTTCGCGCTTTTAAATCTGTTTCGCGCTTTTTAGATATTAACCTCTCTCAAAACAACTTTATTGAAATGGCAATACTGGTAGTGACTACTGTGACTAATGATTGTATTATTGACTAGTGACAGTGACACTAGTGACAGTAGGTGTAACTCGAAGTATAGTTGAAAATTGCATTGTGTAATTTATGTTTCTGATTTTCAAATAGTAAATTCAGCTAGAAATTGTTTTTTTTATGTAAAATGTCCAAAATCAACGATAGAGATAGAGCTCCTAACTACCAAACTTACAAATTAGTTATCGTAGGTGGAGGTGGTGTCGGAAAATCTGCTATAACTTTGCAATTTATACAGGTGAATTGTTGTTTATGTGTAATTCATCAAATTGTTTTTTCCAAATTTGTTTAAAAACTACTATTTCCTTTTATTCGCAATCCTATAACGGTGTTTTTGATGTCTTTATATGGCAAGCTAAATTCAGTTCATAACCTTGTAAGTAGCCTACACAATAGATATTTTTATTTATTTTTTCAGAGCTATTTTGTGACTGATTATGATCCCACTATTGAAGATTCTTATACTAAACAATGTGTAATAGATGACATACCTGCCAAATTAGATAGTGAGTATTAATAAGAAATTGTTGATTATTGAGTTTATTTTTCTATAAATAAAATTATAAGTTGTGTACTGACACAGACCCTGTCTTGGATAAATTCATTTGATAAAATTCATGGTTATAAATTAATATACCTACCTATTCGTTTCAGTTTTGGATACTGCTGGTCAAGAAGAATTCAGTGCAATGAGAGAACAGTATATGAGATCAGGTGAAGGATTTCTACTAGTATTTTCTGTAACAGAAAGATCAAGTTTTGATGAGATTTATAAGTTTCACAGGCAAATTTTGAGAGTTAAAGACAGAGATGAATTTCCCATGCTTATGGTTGGAAACAAGGTAAATAGAATTTTGCATGGAACATTTACCTTCATATTAATAATTGAAAGGTGAAATCATTTTGTTTCTAGATCTTTATTTTTATTCACCCTAGCTTTGATGAAAGTCATTATAATTATTAGTACTTTGAATTAAATATAATTTCCTTGTTTTTAGTTATCTTATATTTTTGGTTATCCCAGTTTCTTATTAATTTTTCTCTAGGCATTTCCATCTTGGAGCACATCTCTTTTCGTTTAGAATAGTTTTTCGAAAATATATTTGACATAATGCTGGTGACATTAACTCATATCACTCGGATTTTTATTTAGGTTGACCTTGAACATCAAAGAGCAGTTTGGCAAGAGGAAGCTCAACAATTAGCTAGGCAGCTTAAAATACCTTATATAGAATGTAGTGCAAAGATGAGAATGAACGTCGACAATGCTTTTTATGAATTGGTACGAGTTGTTAGAAAATTTCAGCTCTCCGAAAGACCACCTCTGAAACCCAGCTACATCAAAAGGAATAACAAAAAGTGCTGTGTGCTTTAATTTATATTTTGGGACTATAGGCTTATACATCACATTTTTCTTGAGGGCAATTTTTGTGATTTTTAAGGACACAGAAAAAATAATATTTTTAAGATACATTTTAATTATTTTATGTTTGCATTATTGAGTTTCATTGCATGTGCCATCAATTACTTTCAGTTATTTTAACCACTTGTCTTCCATTTTTATGTAGGTATTGTCCCTCAATTGATATGCACTTTCATTTACAATGCAAATCAATCTATAATTCATACCTTTACCAATATCCATGTGATTTTTTTTTATTGGTTTATATTGTTTTAATTGACATATTTTTGCTTTATTGAGAAGGAAATATTTTTAGGAAAGATTAGTTTTTGGGGAAAAAAGCTTTTTGGATTTCTATTTCTACATCTTTAAACAATGAATGTGAAGAACTTCCAAAGAAAGGAAGGAATAAAATAACTACAATAAAAACTCTTTATGAAGGTATGCAGAGCATGGCGAAAGTTTTCTTTCAGATACAAGGAAATAACCCTCACAATTACTTTCATATGAACATTGTCATTTTATCAAAACTCTTTCTTTTATTACGTTGTGTAGCTTTCCTATGAGTGATATCTGTTTCATTCTTATGAACTAATATTTGGAGAAGAATTTAGAAATATGGTGGCTAGTGTTAGTAGCAAACAGAGATTAAAATTTTTGTGTACAGCTCATCTTGAGTTCAATAACTTGACCCAGAACAAAAAAATCATCGTAAATGAGATGAATATGCATGATAAAGTTCTCAAGGAATGAAAAACAATTTACAGAGAGGTAAACAACTTTTCTCAACTAATTTTGTGAATTCTAAAAAATATTTAGTATTTTTTGACAAAGTTTTATACAAGAACATGTGTATTTATTTTGAATGTTTATATATACATACTGGTATCTATATTATGAATATTTACATATATCAAGACATTACGTAATTTGAATGATCATATAACTGCTTACTTATGCAAATATGTTATGGACCATAAAAATACCTCAAATTTGTTGATTTTAGGTTACTGATGATGAATACTTAAAATTTGATACTCCTGGTATCATTTCATATTTTACATAAGTCAGCCTTATTTGCTCCATTTTTACAATAAATTTATTTATTCTATCATTTGTTATCGCTTATGTTGACAAGCACAACTAGAAATAATAAAACTACTCAACACGTTGCCCGCCGTAATATGGGTTTCACCACACAAGTCAAAAATTTTACCCCTCGGGCCAAGGTGCGCAGAGATACTTTTATAAGAGCAGTAATGTCTCATCTACACTTTTCATACTTCCTTATTTATATATGTGATGGAATCGGCCGATACTTGATAAAAATCCATAACGTATTCAAGAAACTTTATTTTCATCAAACAGTTTTACAAAAACGCATTAAGTGTTTCGCTATACAATATCTATATACTATAGGCACGCCTGAAGAAGCTAAGTGTTTCTTAATTTACTTATTTATACTAAAATTGCCAAAAAATTTCTTGTTATATAGACCGAGCCAGTGTATTTGAATATTTGACATAGTACTCACCTGTACGCTGTCACCATTCTAATTAGAACGTATGAACAATTGTCTAGATATTGACACTCAAAAGTTAGTTAATTGTTTATGGTGGTCGTTAGTGAAGTAATATGAATTAAAGGGAAAGTCTTCTGTATTTTTCAAATATAAAAATTGAATCCTAAAAACTGGACTACTGCAATCTTTAAGCTCGACAGACTGAGCTTGGAAGATGCGATCAACTGTCAGTCATATTGACCAATGCTGCACTCTGGTCATGAGAAAGTTCCCGGTCAAATTGTCTTCTGTGGGCTGAGCGAGACTTTTTTATCTGTCAAATAGACCAAGACGGCGGCCAACGTGTTGATACTGTACTAATTTTATTTGATAGACTTGGAAAATATCTCATCTAGTCTTGTCACAAATTATCTTACAATTTACTTTTCCAAGATATTCATCACTGCCAGATTCAAGTTAGGCAGTTTGGTTTAATAACTGAATAGTGTCAATTAATACATTTAAAAATAAATTAAGCTTATATGAATACTAATTGAGAATTTCCTAACATTTTTCAGAAATGTATATTGATTGTCGTACATTTAAGTAAGGAATGTATCCAAAATGTGAGCTTGAAACATAAATATATAATAATAATTGAAACAATGTTTTACTACTTTAATTGTATTTTTCCTCTCCTGATAAATACTTTTGCAATTCAAAGACTTCATCTATTTTTTATTAATATTTTATGTGTAGTTTGTGAAATCAGGCATCTTCACATGAAGAAATTAGATTTTTTAAGGTGATAATCCATGATTCAGTATAAGTTTATAATCAACAAAAATGTATCACTGCTATGCTATTACATTAACTCATATTCAGTGCACTGAAGATGGTTTTTTAGAGTGAAAAAGTCCCATCATGGCATCTTGTAATGCTCGTTTACAAGCTATGTTTGACTGAAAGCCACCAGCTCTTTCCTGTTCTGTTTCAGCCCTAACATTATCAAGAAAACCTTTTTCAATAATGTCTGTATCACTAGGAGGTCTTGGTCCATCAGTGATAAATGTAGTAGATTTGTAATGGTACAAAGGGCCATCGTCTGCTGGTACTGGTAAAAAGGATGTTTGGGGTTGCCTTCCAAATTGTATCCCTGTTGAAAACTGAGTGGCCTTCACCACAGGTTTTCTCATTTCTTCTTCTTTCAATTGCTGTACTTGCTGTGCAAAAGTATCAACAATATTTTTGGCATCTGCATTCGAAAACATGAGCTCATCTATAAGAGCTTCTTTCTCTCGTATTTTCTTTTTCTTAGCTTCTAGTTCTTGCGCAAGAATCTCTTTCTTTCGTTCTTCCTCCATTTGTTTCTCAATTTCTAACATCTCTTCCAATTCATATTCATCTCTTCCCAATTTTCCTTTGCTTTTCATAATTTGCTCCCTGTTGTCCCTTTTGTACTGTTCAATTTTCTTATTGGTATTGGCTACATCTATATCATTTGATAAATTATAAATTATGGTTTCAACCTCTTCAAGGTAATTATTGTAATCGGCGAGAGAGTTAAAGTCATCCTCCTTTTTATTATAATCCCGCAACACCCTTTTTCTTATATCTACTTCTTTTTCTACAGTTGAATCTTCAAATAACTGAATTCTGAAATTGTTTCTGCGTAGAGGTATTCTGCATTCTGGGCAAGAACCAGCACCTTTCAAGAATAGAAGATCTACACAACTTTCACATAACCCATGTCCACATACATTCACCATCATTTTCAAAGAAGGATTTTGAAATTTGGACGTCCTGCATCTCGGACAAATGAAATCCTCCATTGTGACCGTTTCAATAGAAAAGACTTCAACAAATAATAATTTATTGTGTTTCTTATAGACCTTTCTAATTCATTTCGGCGGCAATAATGACAAATAATGATTGACCTCAATCAAAACATATGACATAACCACAAACTCACACCATAAACCAGAGGTGTATTCTGATTCTGACGTTTGATCATATTCGAACGTATGCAAAACCGATTCGTAGTGACGTCAATAATAATATTCGCCAGAATGGAATGATTCAATTCGTGTTAGATGTCAAAATCAATAATAAAAACAAACTTTTCTATTTTATCTAACTCCAATTAGAATCAAATTTGTGCAAGTAATAATTTCCCAGCTTTATTTTTTTCATCCTTAAAACGTATTTGGTAAAAACTTTTCAGCATTTTATGAACTATAAAAAAATAAATAGATACCTTTTTCGTATCAATCGGTGGACTCATAGTTAAGAACGCATAAATCATGATCGATGAACTTATTCCTTATGGAAACAAGGAAACGCCACCTATAGAAACTTGAAGGAGCCATAAAAAACTAAATTATCTTTCCACTATAGGCCATATCGGATACGAATATGTTAGTGCCGTATGAATCAACATCAAAATTATATGAAAAATTATTACCTCTCAAATTTAGATTATTTGACTCGTTTCAGATGAAGCATCATGTAATATATTTGTGAAAATATATCTTTCATCATATCGCTTTTAATAGTTAACTATATACAATGAAAGTTTTTTTGAATTTTTTTAATATTGGCACCATTTGATTCCATGAGAAATGACAATTTTGATACAAGTACTCCCTGTTTTTCATATTGAAATTTATCAGATAGGTGTATCCTATTTATAATTGAAACTTGAAACTCATAGTTTCGGATTTCATTTGAAGGACACGTATGTTTTCTATGTTGAATCTGAGTTGAATACTTTATGTATCTGTCATTAGTGTCACCTGACATCTGTAGATGTTTTTATTTTCAATTTTGAGTTTAATTTGCTAATTTTCATTGTATCCATTTCATTTTCCATATTGAAATTTATCAGGTAGGTGTATCCTATTTATAATTGAAACTTGAAACTCATAGTTTCGGATTTCATTTGAAGGACACGTATGTTTTTTATGTTGAATCTGAGTTGAATACTTTATGTATCTGTCATTAGTGTCACCTGACATCTTTAGATGTTTTTATTTTCAATTTTGAGTTTAATTTGCTAATTTTCATTGTATCCATTTCATTTTCCATACCAATAATGTTTTTGTCAGCAGCACATGTAGTTTTTTTGTGTTAACTACTATGCGTATTTATCATTGTAACTGTTGTCATGTGTAGTTGAAGTTTATATTGTCACGTTCTGAGTTTTATCTGCTGTTTCCATTATATTAATTTCTCATTAGCATTCTCGAGATTTAAAGAAGTTAACGACGTGAACAATTTATTTATCAACCGACACTAATGACAAAAAAGCAGAGTGACCAACTCTGGAAAAATACATTTTCTCCAGATTTTTATATAATTATCTTATAAAAGCCGTATAAATTTAAAAAAACTATTGTTAGATATAATCAAGTTATACCCAATGTAAACCAAGTAAAATAGTTGAGATTCTTGAGGCAGCAGTCTTTCCATGTGATTTTAAGGTTGTCAATTGAAATGTATTATGAAATTTTATAATTATTATTCTATAATTATATTGACTCACATAGTTAGGAAACATTTTTCAAATAAAAATTTTAATTTTGAACAATGTCACGTTCTTGACACATTTTTAAAAAACGAAATCTCTTTTAGTTTCGTCTGAATTTTTTTTATCATATAGTTTCAGTCAGGTTGGAAAGGTTAGTTTAATTCGAATTTTGTTTTATAAAAAACATGAGCTCGAAGTAAACCTTCCAGGCGTTTGCTGCCTTCAGACGCTAATACATAACAAATTACCATTTTTTGAAGAGCCTTCAGAAACCCCGATAGGTGTCCTTGAAATTCTCTGCAGCTGCAACCTTGTGATTCGTAATGAAGTGAGATATCCATGAAAAGTTACCTTTAAGTTTCAAATCAATAAAACGTCAGCCATCTGTCAAAGTGTGGTAAAAAAATCTGGACCTGTTTTTTATTCTTATTCATCTTGAGTTGCGTGTCGTGTGTCTTTGTGCATATTTTTCGGTTACGCGAGGTTCCATAGTTCTTTCCCTTCTTCTTTAGTGAATGTTATAAACTCTAAACTTATCCCCAGAATGGGGGACTCGTTAGAAGGGACGGAGTCGTCTTCCGAAACGCAAAATGTGGCACTTGTCGATTTTACAGCATTCACAAATTTCATTCTTAAAGCAGCAACCGTTCTCCTTCCGGAAGATGATGGTCAAGCGGAACCCACAAATTTGGTAACGGCTCTTGATGATAAAGTCAACCAGGAATATATTAGAAAATTTATAAGTGATCCGCAAGTAACAACCTTGTATATACAACGGAATTCATCAAAAGGTAATGAATGACTCATCTGATTTGCATACCTAGTAATACTTATTTGTAATGAAATAATATAAAAAATCGTTAGATTGTTGGCAGCAGTAACAGTATTGCCGGTGGATATAAATTGATTTGTCAGATGACGTAATTTGCAGGATTTGTTTCACTTTAATTTAAAAAAAAGGTCCTATCAGTGTTATAAACACATTTATTCTGTTGCTCATCCATATTATTCCAAATCCATGCTAAATTTTGAAGGGAGGTTCATATAATACCTTTTAAAAATGTATGATTTTTTCAGTTCTGAAATAGGTACTGTAGTAAAAAATGTGTTTCAACCTTATTCCATAGTAAGCTAAGTGGGGAGAAAAAGAAATTTCCTAGTATTTATTGAATTGAATTAACAATACAGGATTATATTATTTTTCATATTGCCAGAATCATCTAAATGTTTTATAATTAACATGGATACTTTTACACTTGACTGAGAATTAAAACCTCCTATGTTTTCATACCATTTTAAATGTAACCGAGGTTATTGCAGTTTTGTCCCACAAGGAAATTTTCAAACGAATACAATAGATAACATGAAAATGAAGGATTGTAGAATGAAACTGCAGTAACGTTAGTTACAAATAAATGTAGTATGAAGACATAGGAAGTTTTTATTCTTGTTTTTCATGATGATCTCCTACCACATAGTAGCGGATACATCCATCAATTTCACATTTGACTGTTTGCTCATATTGATTATTCTACTTGTGATTTCTTATTCAATTATCTATACTTTTTTTGAATTTTAATTTCAGTTCTCAATACCTAGTCACCAACTTAATGTTCACTGCTCATATAACAATTTCTTGTGTTTTCTTATTCAATATTACATTATTTTGTTAAATTTGTTTCTTTAGTTAATTTAGTTAATCCCTATTCATAANCCTTACAATAAAATTTTAACTGATCACTAACTAATGAATCAAAAATTTTTGCAAGTGAAGACAGACTACAGATACTTCGATAATTTGCCACATTTTGTTTATCACCAGATTTAAAAATAGGCCGGATAAAGCTGTGTTTCCACAGGTCAGGAAATGAACTAGAATCTAATGAGCACTTGAAAATAAGAGATATGGGATATGTTAAGGTACAGATACATTTTTTGAAAAAATACTCGGGAAAGCCATCAGGTCCACAATTCAGTTTGTCTTTGAGATTGAAAATTTTATTGAAAATGTCTTCCACTGACACATATAAATCTGGTATATCATACTCAACTAATTCTGAAAAATTATTAACATCTATATCAGCAGAAGAAGAATACACAGTAGCAAAAAAGTTTACATAATCATACATTCCAAATAATCAAGGTAAATAAAAAATACATACATACAGGCACACACACAAACTTGGTGGAGGAAAAGTAAATTCAACTATAATTCAAAATTACATCATAACAAACTACAACACTAAATATAGGAATATAGGCTTTAACGGCTGGTGTCATTGTTTTGGTTGGTTCCGGGTTTTTCCGTGATCTTCCTTGGTTACAATATCCAAACGTTGCAACTGCGGCAGTCATCATCAGTCGCGTGGTCGAAGTACTCTTCTTGACGTATCAATCAGTTTCAGTTGATACGTCAAGAAGAGTACTTCGACCACGCCACTGAAGATGGCTGTCGCAGTTGAAACGTTTGGAGATTGTAACCAAAGAAGACCATGGCAAAACCCGGAAATCAACCATAACAACAATACTAGCACAGAAGAAAATAATACTAACATGAAATAGTTCACAAGATTTATTTGAATACTGTTACTGCTCAACATTCAAAATCAAAATAAAACTTGCACTCTATCTATTTTAACTTCTTGATAACTAGAATAACCTCACTTTTTGATATTCTTTCAAATCATAAATAGCCTATCTTATGATGTTCTACATTTTCTTCATTTCATTACTTTATTGTTGCACATATAGTTTTACTTTGTTCAACCAATTGTAGGACATGTTTCACTGAATATTGTATTAAGCACCAATTGATATTAGGCTCTGATATTAAAAATGTTCTTATTCAAACTATATACAAATCTCTTACCTCTCCCAACAATAAAAGAAAGGTAAATTTATTCTCAGTCCTGTATAGTTGATTTCTCCTATTTATTATATAAATTTCGAACAAAATATACTACATGTTGTATTTCATATTTAAATTATGTTCAGATGATGACAGCGATCAGCCACCCGAAGGTGAAGAAGAAAAAGAACCGGTCATGTACTATGTCAGCAACGAGGTTCACTATTCCAACTCCAAAATGTCCAGTCTGGTATGCATCAAAAGAGGTCCAGTTGTTGAAGCAGACAAAAGTATTAGAGCTCAGGTTAGACTGATGAATTTTAGTGAAGGATCACCATATGAAATTTTACATGACTATGTTAGCAGAACTGTCGCTCCATTTTTCAAATCATATGTTAAAGAGTCAGGAAGAGCAGACCGGTAAGTATAAGTGGATGAATGAAAAGTCTTTTCAACTCATTTATCAAATTTTTCACAATATTGAATTTGTAGTTTTTTCACAATAATAATTCGACTTTTTTCCACAGAAAGGGTGGTGTGTCAGCAAAATTGTTTTTCAACTCAAACACTACTTGATCTTTACACAATAGCATCACAAATTTAATAATTTAAAAAATTAGATATCTTGAAATGAACACAATAATGATCCTATGGGCAGAATGCATAATATTGATCAGGATTACTAATTAATATTAAATATGTTTAAAATGTTTTTCCGTTAACCAGCTGGCGCACCCCTACGAACGACAACCCTCAGAATTCGAAACTTGTGCGATCTAAGCAGTTTTAAGTTCATTTGACATCTGCTTTACTCAACCAAAAGTACATAAGTATGGGCGAATATGCAGCAAAGCGAATTTTGATAAATTCAGAGAATCAGCAAGTTTTTTACAGTGGAATAACATACTAGACCTAGAGAAACCTTTCCAATCTTTTCATGAACATCTTGTAACACTTTTCCATAAGTCCTTCCCTTTACAAAAACTTTGGGGCAAGCGTAAAACAAAGCAATGGTTGACGGCTGGAATCAAAACATCATCAAAAAATTAAAGATGCCTGCATTATATCAGAAAATACACTAACGCAGCTTTTTTCTACACATACTTCACTAAGTATCGAAGGATCTACAGGACAACTATTGAATTAGCTAAGGAAAGTTTTTACAAAAATAAAATTAATGAATCTGATAATAAATCCAAAACCAGCTGGAATATTATAAATGATCTAAGAGGCCAAAACTACACTAGCAAATCAGATACTACTCTACTACACCAAATGAATTTAATGAGTATTATTGCACTGCTGCCAGTAAAATAACACAGAGTATAACAAAAAATACTGACTCGATGAAATACTTTGGCAACTTTACCATTTCTCAGTCAATCTTATTTTATGATACGGATGTGAGTGAGTTAAAAGAAGTCATGTCATTAATTACAAATAAAAAANGATATACAATACAACGATTTTACTTTTGCTGTAAATGGTTTATCATTTTTATTTTAAACTGTTGCAGAGTTTCTGATTTCTTTATATCATCTGGCAACCTGTTGTAAGCAATGAATCCCTTGAACACCAAGGTTTTAATATTGTAAGCTTTTGTTTGCCTAGTCACATGTAAGTTATGTTTACTTCGCGTATCATGCTGGTAAACTTGCGTATTGATAGTTATATATTTGTGAAAATATGATGGAATTATAAATAATTAAAAAAATCGTGAAAATTAGAATAACAAAATTCTTAAAAAAACATAGTTTATCACAAAATCAATACGGATTTCAGGAAAAAAAACTCGAGTGATGTCATCTTTTCATTTCTCCAAGAAATATACACAAATGTCAACTGCGGGGAGGCTGCAGCCGCCGTGTTCTGCGACTTCAGCAAAGCTTTTGAGTGTGTTGATCATCAAATACTACTAGCTAAACTATACCATTATGGCCTCGGAGGAGTTGTATACAATTGGATAGGATCCTACCTAAAAAATTGCACACAAATAGTTAAAACTTCATCCCTTTCTGATGAAGTAATAGTAAACTGTGGTCTACAAGGGTCCATTCTGGGCCCCACCCTTTTTTTTGTTATACATAAATGATTTGATGAGAATAGATATCTCGGGTAAATTTACAAATTTTGCAGATGACACCACTATTCTATGGCATGACAAACATACTATTGACCTGGAAAGAAAAATAAACTGTGATATGCAAAAAATAAAAAGTTGGTGTAACTCAAACCTCCTTGCTCTCAACGTTTCAAAAACCAATATATTATACTTCATGTGTGATCTTGGTAACATCGAACTGGATAAAGGTTACATAGAGAGCCGTAACAGCACTAAGTTCCTAGGGGTATTTATTGAAAATAACTTGAAATTTGAAGAGCATGCGGTGAATTTAAATAAAAAACTTGCCTCTGGCTGTTTTACTGTAAAAATCGCAGGAATTGGGATCCTCTGCTGCAAAAATAGTATACCATGCAGTAATTGTATCCCATCTCAGATACGGCTCCCCATTTTGGGGAGTATGCAATAATAATGTCATGAAAAGCATCTTGATTACGCAAAAAAGAGCAATTACATACATTTCGAAAGCAAAGGCGCGTGATCCATGCAAACCACTTTTTGTATTGTATAAACTACATACTGTTGTTGCCATATTCATAGCGGAGACAGTTTGTCTGATCAAAAAACATTTGAATAAATTCAATACGGCTAACCGTTATCCTACACGCAAGCAAAACAGTATTAACTTACCCAAGCCTACTTTAGTGAAGGACTCTATTATTTATAATGGTTGCAAGATGTTCAATCACTTACCTGATTTTATAAGAGACATTAACACATTTGATAATTTTAAAAAGGCTGTTTACTTCTTACTGTGTAGTCGCCCGTACATTACCACAGTATATTAAGTAAAACAGATAATTACATCAAAACTGTGTGGCAAATCATTAACTCCGAAACAGGTCGAAAGAACAAAATCTTAAATGAACCAGAAAATCTAACAGCTAACCAGATGAATGACTTTTTCATCAATAACATAAACACAACTCTACTGCACTACCCCAAATCTGATGTTGACCCTATTGCTTTTATGGATAAAAAAATGAACACAAATAAGTCGATGTTCTTGGGCCTGTAACGACAGATGAGGTGAGAATAATCATAACCAAGTTAAAAAATAAAAAAACGGAAGATATAAACGGTGTGAATGTTTTAGTCATAAAAAGTGCCATTGAATGTATAACTCAACCCTTAACAGATATTATCAATACCTGTCTAAGTGAAGGCTACTTCCCTCAGCAATTAAAAATTGGTAGAATCCTGCCAATTCATAAAAAAGGTGTTACATCTGAACCAAAAAATTTTCGACAGATAGCAATACTGCCAACTTTTTCAAAGATTTCTGAACACATAATTTACGAACAACTAGTAAAATACTTTGATATAAATAATCTTCTGAGTCTTCATCAATTTGGATTTCAGAAAGGAAAATCGACGTCTGATGCAATAAACTTTCTCACAAATAGTATAAAAGACGCCTTTGATAACCAAGAAAAATATGTGAGCGTATTTACAGATCTCACTTCAGCATTCGACTCGGTAAATCACTCGATTTTATTGGCCAAATTAGATTTCTACGGAGTGAGAAGTGTCTGCCTGAACATGATGAAGTCATACCTTAACGAAAGATATCAAATTGTTGATCTAGGAAATATCAAAAGTGAAAAAAGAAAAATATTGAGAGGAGTACCACAAGGGTCAATATTGGGGCCACTTCTGTTTCTAATATATATCAACGACCTACCTCACGTGATGAACTCGTCAGGCATAGAAACTATATTGTATGCAGATGATGCAACCTTGGGCAAAAACATATATAAAATAGATTATCCATACTGACATATTAGAGAAAGCTCGATCATGGTTCACAACAAATGACTTGATTCTCAATGAACAAAAAACAGAAACTCGAACTTTTGAAACAATTTGCTTAAATCGAGATAACAAAAATTCTACCAAATTTTTGGGAGTACAAATAGATTCCAACTGAAATGGATAGACCACATAAATAACATGTGTAGTAAACTTAGTAAGACGGTTTTTGCTATCAGAAGAATCAAAAAAATAGTAAATCAAAGTGCGCACTTGCAACATATCATTCTCTATTTCATTCAGTCCTTAGGTATGGTATAATCAATTGGAATAATGCATCAAAGGTACATCTTAATAGAATATTTGTCATTCAAAAATCTGCAGTAAGAAGCATGATCTCTGCCAATTATGATGAAAAGTGTTGACCAATATTTGTAAAACTTAAAATAATGACCCTATATTCAGTTATTGTCTATGAAAATCTGCTTCTTGTTCAACAATACTTGTTGAATGAAGTTGCTCACAAGGATATACACCAACATGATACAAGAAATAAACCAAACCTTGTTCCTACAGCTAATAGGTTGAAAAGAACAGATAATATAGGAATTAAGCTATACAATGCCTTATCTGCCGAATTTCGTAACTTGCCATTTAGAAGATTCAAAAACTTATTGAAGAAAATATTAACCAAACATCCTTTATATGAAATTTATCAATTTTTCGAAGTTATCCAAGAAGAAAGATACACTTTTGTGGTCACCTCCCGAACTTTTACTAAACTTTGAATATATATAATACGTTAGCTATGTGTTCATAATTTGTAAAAGCTCATGGCTTTACATTTTAGTCAAGTCTTATAAGATTGGAATTTTATCTTGTTAACTTGTATTTTTTTTTGTAAATCTAATTTATCTACAAGCATTTTTTAAAAACTATATTGACAAATCTTACCCTCTCAAACCTATTTTAGAAATTGTATTGACGTGTCTAAAAACTGTGTGTTTCTTGAGACTAATAAATATTATTATTATTATACTTTGGAAGAATTTTATGCGGATAGCTTTTAATCTAATTATTTTTTATTTTATTTGCTTATTTTTTCTCTTATTGTTAAGGATTTTAATACTATATGTTGACTAACAAATTGTATCTTGTTCTTTATGACAATAAAGTATTGATTGATTGATTGATTGATTGATAAATTTGAAAGTGTTTTTTCAAAATATACTTCTATTGTATTGGGTGAAACCTCATTGCAACTGTTTTTTTTTGGACATTAACGCAATGTTGGTGCTCCCTGTATTCATTGTAGTAATTTTCAACCAGGATAGTGCAGCATTTGTAGAAACAGATATTAATGAAATATTATTTTCAGGAAACTTTTTACTCGCTGCTTCTTTTCTGACTACGGGCGAAAACTACAAAGCTCAGGAACTGTTCGAAAGAGCAGCCAAAGGAATTTTTACTGATACCTTCCTGCAAGAGAGAGTCTTAAAAGGTGCTGAAGACAATCCGACAAAGGCATATATCAATTATTATTTGAAGGTGAGCATTTTGTTGATTGATTATGAAAATCTCAAATGCATTGAAATTGATGTAAATGATTCCCAATGATATTTTGAATATATTCGATGACTATATTCTGAAATCTACTTCTGTGATTTTTAATAACCATTTATTGAAGGTCATTCAACTGTTCGAGTTACATAAGGCCAGAGATTGTGCAATAAGTATTGCAAATACTGCACTGAGTGTTGTCGAACCAACTGACCCTCTTACGGTAAGGAAACTTTTCTCTATTTTCTTATTGAAAAGTGTCAGATTTTGATTCTATTTGAACCGCTTAAGAAAATATAGCAAGCGCCAAACGTGATGGCGAGCGATCGCGCAGCGATCTCCCAACTGAATTACTATTGGATTTCAATAAGCCCCTTGCCGGCCAGTGTCGTACCTATAATTAGTTTTAATTAGGGTAGCAAATAGAATTTGACTTCTTCTTTGTAATTTTTCATATTTTATTCAGTACAGTTCATTAAAATGGTCTATAATGATACACTCTTGATGACCGATTTTTTGTTAGACATTTTTTCTGAAACAACACAAATTATTCAGACAATGCTAAACGCCTACAGCATTGGAGGACAAGTGATGGTACGCCTCTGTACAGAGCATTTGTATGTCTTGCAAGAGCTGTAGTGGGGGTTACATTGAAAATGAGTTGGTGCGCATGTGGGCGGGCTTGCCATCACGTTTGGCGCTTGCTGTATATTCTTTTTCAAAGTATGTTCACCAGATGTGAGAAAGGGAGGGGGAGAGAGGGAGGAAAATGGAAGAGAGGGGGATGTCGAGAGTAAGACAGGGGGGTTAGAGAAGGGTAGAGAGGGTGGGAGAAAGGGAGAGATACGGGAAGAGGGGATGGGGAGAGAGATGAAGGGGGAATACAGGGAATAGGGAGGAAGAGCGCGAGAGAGAGGGGAATAGAGGGGGTGTGAGAGAAATTTTTCAACCTAACTGAAAATGTTAATTTTTAATAATGTCAAGTTTGTTCGTAGGCCACCCTGTACTCGATCAAATTCAAACATCAGCTTGCCCTGAAACACTACGAGCTCGCTTTCGACTCCCTTTATTCGAATCCGGATGCTGAGCGTAAAAAGGATAACTTGAGAGACCTAGTAAAAACATTACTGGACGAAAAAAAGTTGGACAAGTTACTGAACTTCACCTATGGAAATTTGGATGAATTTTTCACGAATATTCTGTTGAGCAGAGCTAGAGCATCAGACGGAATCAATAATATCTTCTATGATTTTCTTTACTCGTACCAAATTAAGAGGGGAGCACTTTCTCATAGATTAGGTGAGAGACAAAAGTTTTCAATAACACGAGGTTTGGAAATATCCAAAAACTAATCTTCAAAAAATATGGTGAACTACTAATATTCACTCAAAGAATAATAATGGTGATACATTTTATTGTTTTCAATTGAAAAATGGAATTTTCTACAAGTATTTCTGTCCAAGTAATGAAGATTATTTCGAATTATCTCTATTGATAATTTTCAGCAAATATTGACGTTTTAAAGGAAAATAATCTTTTTGATTTTCTACTTTTCCATCATTAAACAAAAAATGTAGGAAACTTCCAAAGAAAGAGCACAAAATAACTGTAATAAAGATAATCTGTTAAGATATGTAGTGCATACACAGAAGTTTTTTTCAGATACAAACTATAAAATAAAACCTTTTGAAATAACTACTTTCACGTGAACATGTATCTGCATGCTGTGTACATTAAAAGTTTCATTTTATGTGTTTGACAAATTCAAATTACTTGAGTTTCTCCTAGTAATTTCAGACATTCAATCTTGTTGCGAATCAAGGTCCTATATTATTCTTCTGTCTTCATAGTATGTTTGATAGCATATTTCTTCTTATGTTTGCAATATGCTGCAATGAAATACATGAATTCAAAGTTGTTATATATCCAGCAAAGAGGATAATCATTTATTCTGTTCAGTGGAAGAAAGCACCTCCAGGATATTCGACAAAATCTACGGTAGTTTTCTTCTTCTCCTGAAGACGTCAACTTGGTTGCTAAAACGCGTGTCATAAAAAATATTGCATTTCTGCAATATTCTGCAAATATTGCTTGTTTTGGTACAGTATGGATTTGAGAGATTGATGAATGAAAATGTACGAAATAGTTAAGGCCGCAGGAATATTACAGAACGAAATGTTTTTTTTAATGTTTATGAAAACTATAGTGCAAAAAAACCTTGAAATGCATGGCTTATTCATTCTCCTAGAATAAGTGCAATAATCATTGATCAGCTCTGTGTTTTGACACTTTAACTACCTTGTACTCCAGAAAAAAATTGCAATAAAGTGCACTTGATATTTGCAGTCTTATCCCTGTTTTTGATTTTTCAATATTATGAATATTATAGCACTGCTATACTATCACTATACGCACACTAATGCAATCTCAACATGGTTTCCGAAAGAGTAAATCCATAGAATCAGCCACGTATCATTTAATGAATTTTGTTTATACTGTAGTTTGTAGTATCACTTATGTTTGGTTTCTGAAAGGCTTTTGACTGCCTAAACATTGCTTTCATCTTGTAAAAACTCAGTTTTCTGGGTATCAGAGGCACTATTTTGAAATGGTTTGAATTTTATTTGACGAACAGAAGTATAATTGTTAAAATGGAACATCAGTTATCAGAGAGGTGTGCTGTTTCTTTAGGCGTACCTCAAGGATCAGTACTGGGACCGTTAATTTTTCTTCTTTTTGTTAAGGACCTTCCCAACCACATAATTGTTGGAAAAGTTACAATGTTTGTGGACGATACCACAGTTACTGTCTGTGGAGATACTCTTGAGGAATATTAAAATTACTCTTCTTGAAATGGAAGTATGGTGTCAGAAAAATCGCTTTATTCTGAATAAGAATAAAACGGTTTATATAAATTTTCATATAAAAAAAAAAAAATTCCTGAAAATCTTTATATCAATATGAATCTTAGTGATAGTGTCAAACTACTCGGTACTTGGCTAGACTCTGATCTTAGCTTCTCTTCTCATATAGACTTTGTTTGTAAACAGCTCAATAAAGCATATTATGCAATTGTTCAAATGAAACCAATTTTAGACAGGAATGGGTTGCTGAACGTATACTATGCATTTGCATATAGCCACTTATCAAATAATATTGCAACATGGGGGGCTATCAACTGAGTACAAAAGAGTTTTTATATCTCAAAAAAGACTTATTAGACTTATATTCAATTTGGAACATAAGGAATCCTGTAGATCCACTTTTAAAGAGCACCGTATTCTACTATTCCATTCTATATTTATCCTAAAATCCGTAACATTTGTGAAAAATAACTTAGCTGAATTCAACATATTGGGAACAAATAATAATTACTCTTCAAGAAAATTTATTCTTGATATACCAAAGCATAGGACAGCAACCTTCAAAAAAATCAACTCTCTATAACTGTATATCAATCTACAACAAGCTGCCAAAGTTTCTTAAAGACATTTAGCAGCTATGACAATTTCAAGAACAAAACAAAGAAAAATCTTTTAGAAAACTGCTTCTATACTATGGAAGAATTTTTCGAGCACTGAATGTTTACAAGTGGTTTGTGTTGTGGTATATGTACAGATATATGTTTATTTTAATATTTACATTCCTTTTGTGAAGCTATTTGTTGTTATAAGTTTGTAATTGTTATTCCTGACATCTCTATATTCTATATACATATATATTTTTACTCATTTATGTTAGTATACCTATTCTGTGACCTGCCATTTGTACTGAGTGTATTCAATATGGTTAATAAATACTACTACTACTATACTAGTGTAATAGTAGTATAGCAGTGCTATATTAGTATTGCTGTGAATTCACAATAAAAACAGAAAGGTAAAACTTGGACCTCTGGCTTGGATTAATAATTATGCAATATACAACAAATTACATCAAAATCTTGTCCGTCAGAATGATGAAGAAGGAACTGAACATGCTACTATCAAAGGTATATTATTCAGTAGGTGAATAAGTTGCAGATATACTTTGAACTGATTGCTACTTCATTGTTATATTATTTTGTGTTTATCTCTCTCAGTATGTTATTGTAGCTGACAACGATTACCTATTTGAATATTTTTAGCTGCTTCTGTAATGTACGAGCAAGCATTCAGATTAAATCACATCAATACTGCAGAATCTTTGGAAAAGCAAGTGAAATGCTATCTAGCGGCTAAAAACGTGTTACAACTCTGTAAACCGGAACATGCTTGGGTAGTGAGACCATCTGACCCAGATGAAGAAGAGGAGGAAATTGTCATTCAACCGTTGGCAGGATCCAAACAGGCAAGACTGTTCATTCAATATGTCATAGCATTTTTTTTTAATCATCTGGAGATTTGTATCCGTGATCATACAAAAATTATTATTTTGTTGCAGGAACTGAAAGTAGTCAAGCTACAAAAACAGGTTGAAGTAGTCAACATCGAAGTTATAAAGACTGAACTGATTTTCGCAAGCGCTAAACTCAAACTAGCTAGATTCAATAGTGCTGCACCGGTGACTATTACAAGTTAGTAGAGAGAAAATGTTTTTGAAGATTTGTCGAGGCAGGGGGGATTTTCGAATTACTATTTAACACAGAATTTTCAATAAAATTTAGAAATAGCATCTAATTAAAAATCTACTATTGCAGAATATTCATTATATGAAATTTGTGAATAGAATAGGTTTGTTCTGGTTCTAACATCCGAAACTGTTTGGAAACTGCGCAAACTATGATGCGTACAAGCAAAAAATCTCAAACCGTCCGAAATAGTCTCAGACACTTGGTTAAACCAGAACGCATTTTGAGGAGACCACTGTGCCTCCTATCTTATATATGAAGAGATGAAGACGAGAAAATATTATCCATTTTGTTATGTAGCGTATCCTTGTAGTCTGTTCAAATGTTGTCTAACCTCAATCATCAATTATTCAAATCAAATAAATGAAAAAGCATCCCAGAAAATAGTCCAAACAAATTTCCACACGAATGCGCATGAGCAATAGGAACAGTTCTCAACAGATCAGCCTCGAGAGCATTAACAATTCGGGACGGTTCAAGACAGTTTATGATCATTTCGCAGTCGAAACCAGAACAGAGGATTCATCAATCCGAAATTATCCTTAATAAACCAGAACTCTCTATATCAACTGCGCATGATCCTGACGTCCTAGAACCTGAGTTTTGTAGAACCAGAACAAACCTATCAATTCTCCCAGAAAATATCAAACCCCTAATGTACAAAAATTTATCCGAAAACCTTGTTGTCAACAAAAACTCCTCTGAAGGTTGTTTCTTCAAAAAAACCAGCTAGAATAGCTTGTCCCAATACAAAAAAGAAAAGGGTTTTTCCAACACAGAAAAGGGTTTTTTAACAAAAAAGAGAAAGCAGTTTCTGTGCTTAGAAAAACTAATGAAGGTTGCTTCTTCAAAAAAATGAACAGAAACAAAAGGGTTTTCTCAACACAGAAAAGCGTTTTTCAACAAAAAAGAGTGTTTTTTTCACCACAGAAAACAATAACACCTCACTATATGTTAGTTTTTGAATTATTGTTTTTTTTCCTCCCTGCTATAAACATTGTATGTTTCTTCTTTTGAAAATAAATCGTTGCTATATTTAAATGTATCCAATACAGTTTACAAATTGAACTGCAATAATAAAAAGAAAAAAGGTTTTAAAACTGCAGCATAACTTCTAGAGTTGCAAAAACTGTATTCATGAGTCAGAGAAAGACTTTTCAGCATGTTAAAAATGAGTTGAAATAGTTTGCTGTGAAGTCTTCGGGAGTTTTATGCAACAGATTAACAAGGTCTTATCTTTCAACGTGCGATTGTTCAACCTTACCTTCCAAAAACACTTATTGATACACTTGTTTCAACACAAGAGATTTGAACTCGGTTTTCTAGAATGTGACACAAGTAATTCAATAATAATTTCCACTTCATGTTCTTGCTTTCTTTATTTTCATGAAAATTCGTGTGTAATTTTTCTCATAGTTCTGTGAGACTGAGAAAATTCATTGTTTCAAAGCCCTGATGATAGTTATTAAATTTCGTGACATTCCTACCCCATCCAGTCAGATCATTAACTAATTCAATAATAAAATATTTTTTCACCCAGTTCTATGTCTCAAATGAAATTCCTTTTGTAGGCGCAGTGGAGTTGGTAACTCTTCTCAACAACGCAGGTCTTTTCAAGACCTCATTGGAAATTTGTAAGACTTTCAACCTACCATACAGCAGCGTTTTTGAAACTCTCACCAAACACTGTGTCAATCTCACTGAACAGGACCAGCCAACTGCTTGGAACTGGCTTGTAGAGAACGACTTACAAGGTAAGTTTTTAAAGTCGATCACATACTAGTTTTCGTGTAGTGTATGGAAGCATAAAACAATCTTCTGTTGTTTTCAGATCTTCCTGTCAATAGAGACAGTGCCTCTGATGTTGTATGGCAATTATTACAGGACTACTTAGAAAAGTACGAGCAGCCATACATGACAACTTTACATTACGTAGTCTGTAAGAAAATCATCAATATGAGGATGTACATACCTCACTGGCTCTTGGCTTCTTACAAGGTGAGCTCTTCTAGGTATTCCATCGAAATAAGCTGAACCTTACCAAAGTAGATTATGGCGGCCTGACATTATTCAAAAAAGGGTACTTTTGGAGTACAAGATCTGCAAATAGTAAACAGGATCAACTAGAAATTATGGTGGATGCCTCAACATCTGATCTGATGAAATGATTGGATTTTTAAGTGGATAGATCTTTGCAGAAATACCGTTGATAAAGTATAAATTGATTTATTTCATGTACCAATGTTAAAAAATGTATTAGTAGCTCTAGTGAAATTTAAAAGAATTTCTTGATGTTATTGATAAATATCTCCAAAAGTGAATAGAAAAGATAATATTTTTAGTTTGGAGAACAAAATTAATTGATAAATTAGTCAGATGACTGTGTTTGACAGATATCCATATTATAAATGTTCCTACACAGAAGGATCTGCCAGAAAATTCAGTAATTTTCTCCTGTGCCATGACAGATATAGGTACAAGTTTGCTTACTTCAGAGATTCCTTGTCAGGTCGAAATAGATCCAACCAAGGCAGATAATTGGGGCTTGTTTCATGCTATGGAAAATGATACTGGTTTGCTTATAGACTGATTGAGTTAGGGGTATATTATACTTATCAAACCTAATCGGTTCCAAGATTTCTTTTTATTTGCAGAAAAAAAAACAATTCGAAAAGCAAGAATTCAAACTGGCCGCGTGTCTGTTTACCAATAAAATTGATTGTGTCTAGAGCGGAGTTGCCACGTGTATTGGTTTTTAATATCCAATCACAGATCTGATGATCCAATTCGACAGATGCCATTTTTGTTGTTATTGTTGTCAACTCGGTGCGAATACAACTGTTACAATTATCTAATTAAAGAACGTTTTTTTATAAAAGGTAGGTCTAGGCGGGTGCCTATTTTGCTGCATATTCCGTGTCATTAGTTTACATTCCGAAAAATATTTTTTCAGGTTATTTTTTAATTGATATGTTCTGGAGTAATTCTACATTTCGCTGTACATATTTTTGCTTCTCTTTTCAGTCACCATACTGCTCCATGGCCGAGATAAAATAAAAATTAAATCAAAACTTTCCATCCTTCAATAAAAGACAAAGTCTGAAATGAATGTCATATAAATAAAAGAGACTTACTAAATATACCACCTACCATTTCAATTTTTCATTCTTCATTTCGGTACCAAAGTATTGCAAATTTTTCAAGTGAAAAACTAGGCTCAACATTCATTTTGAAATTATTTTAACAAAAATACGAAGTTTGTGGAAACCATTGACATTAGAAAGAGCACATTGTCGCATACACTACAGAGAGCGCTGGATCTGGCTGACAATCTTATTGTCATCCTAATATACCAGTAACGTTGAATTTCTTATTTTTGGTGGGTGGCATAAATGCATAATTGATTTATTTTATTAGGGTTCATGAGCATTCGAAAACCATTTGAAAATACAACTCGTATAATTCTATTTAGAATCATATTTAGATATAACTTGAACTAGATCAGTTGTCAAGGCAAATATTATTGTCCATTTTCAATTCAATTCAATTCAAAATATGCTTTATTACCCAAGATATATACATCTTATTGGCAAAGTCTAGTAAAGTAAAACATGTATAAGGGACAATTAACAAATATAAACTATAAAATAATGCTTAAACACAGGAGCAGAGTATATGGACAGAACAATATTGAGTCCAGCTGAACAGCTACAAATATAAGTACATGAATTTATGAATATTAAGTAAACGTAAATATATAATTCTACATAATGAACATTGATAGCCATTTCGTGTTGGTTTCAATAAAATTTGTTTACACAAAGCTACATGTCAATTATTCGATAGAGCCTTGGTAGAATTCGTCCACACTATAATAGGGCCTCCCAAAAAGGAATTCTTTCACTTTCTTTCTGCAAGCAAGCCTATAACGCTTGAATTTAGTAGCTATATTAGAAAGAGGTGTGTATGTAGGAATCGTTTTTTTTACTAATAAATTGCAGTTGTACAGATTGAGGATTGTAGAATAAATTGAATATTTGAAATGATTCTTTAATCCAGTTTGTTATATTTTGTGATTTTCATAACTGTATATTATTAAAAATTGCATTAAATCATAGTTTAGGTAAATATTTTGTGATCTATCAACTTTGTGTACTGATTTTAGATATAGAACTCATTTCCAAACATGATTTTTCGTGTACATTTCATTCCATGTGGAGAATTTTTCATTGATTGAAACGTTAACGGGTTCATATACACTTCCATAATAAAACTCATAATTATAGGCTCCGTAAATTTCACGATTTGGCAATGTTGATTATTTCTATTTTTCCTATTGGTCAATCGAACAAGAAGCGGGAATAGGGCCGTGACGTCACCACCCTACCACATTCGATTTTTAATAATTAATTACGGGAAAACTACGGTACTTACAGAGATGAAACAAAGTGCACTGTTTTTCAATTTAAAATTTCTATTGAGTGAACTATAAACCAAAAATCATGAAACAAGCCCATTATTCATTAGTATGTGCATTAGCGACCAAGATTTTTTTAGCAACATTGATATACTGAAACCAAAATAATAAAAATGTCAAAATTCAATTCAAGACCAGGTAACAACGAAATCATTTTACCCAGCGACATTTAGTTGTTCGTGAGGTAAGAAATTTGGAAAAAATTTGTAGGGAGTTGAGACTGGCCTGAACGAATTGTTCCTTTAGATGATTTGATTTATAGCCAGTCTTCAAGTATGCCCACCGACTATATTTGATAAATTTGGAACAAAGGTACAGGTCATTGGGCTGATATTACCGATGACTAAACAAATGAAAATACTTTACAATGGACCCAAATCAGGGATTTAAAATAGAACCCTTTATTATAACCTGATACAAATAAACTTTTCAATTTGTAGCTTCGAAATGCTCCTGAACTATTGCGACTTCTACACGGTTCTGGGAGGTTGGAAGAAGCCATAGAGGTAGCCAACGAATATCTGCTAGCTGCTTTGGGGTACGGCAAAGAATTCTATGGGTTTTCAAAGCCTGTGGCTCCAGTTGCTACCACTTTCTGTTTACCAGTCTACGCTATTCAGAGTTTGATAAATGAGCTAGACCTACATAATTCAAAGAGATTGGAACAGCCATATATAAAGGTAGGAGGATGATTTGGGATATGTTGTACTGATGAAAAATAAACTTACGACATAATTTTATTTGCAGGAATGTGTCAATCTTAAGTCTGTATTTTCAAAATATTTAGAAACTTCGACCAGGGTTTCCAATCAAATGTGCCAGACAGCGTTAACATCAGGAACGTTGAGAACGAATATGCCTTTGATGAGTTAGTACTTAGATGTAATAGTGTATTGTAGGTTATTTTTCATCATTTATTAAAAACTAATTTGAAAACCTATTTTGTATATGAACCTTTTTTGCTATTAAGAAAATGCCCACTTTCTAATAAGGACTACACCACAACTTCCAGAAAGACAACTGCATTGATAATCATGTACAAGTTATGTTCAGAAAATACCGAGAATTTTTGATATGTCCTTGAGCTCTCTCTATGATTCGGTTTTTATCGCCTCAATTGTCACATAACGATGTCCTTTCATGGGTCTCTTCAGTCTTGGGAACAGAAAAAAGTAGCAAGATACCAAATCTGGTGAGCAGGTGCATAATCGTGATGTAAAATCCATTAATTGCTTTTCCACAATACCAGACATTTTTTCGTATCGATTCTCGCAAGCGGAGCACTACTTCAAGATAATATTACTCTTCATAGTACAATCAGTCACTTATAAAATACAAAACAATAAAAAATATATATATATAAAATTAGAGACAAGTCACATTTTAAAAACAAGAAACTAGAAAACAAGACGAATTATTGATGACAATTACTTGAAATATATTCACTAAATTTTCTTTTGAATGAATTTAATGAATCACAGCTTTTTATATGACTTAACAAATTATTAAATGCAATCAGACCTTAACTATACGAGTCACAGCCTTTATGTTCTTTGTTGATATAAAAATTTCCTATTCTATTTCTAATGGAGTGTGTATGAATACTGCTTGTGTAGGTTAACTGATCACTCAGATAATTTGGCAACATATTGTGTTTAATTTAAAATATAAATATTAGCATATTCAGTGTTATCCTTTGTTTAGCAGATATAAGAGATAGTGTTTCCAACATGTATTCAACAGATGTGCCTTTAAAACAATTTAATATTACCCTCATGGATCTGTTTTGAAGCTTCTGTAGTCTGTTTAGATTTTCATTGCTCACAAAATAGAGTAATGTACTGCAATAGTCAAAGTGGGGTGCTATTATTGATTTATGAATTGTTAATTTTGCATATTCACTTATTTTATTTTTCAATCTATATATAAGATGAATTTTCGTGGCTATTTTTTTCTGAATATAACTACAGTGTGCATTAAAGTTCAATTCTTGATCTAATACCACTCTTAGATATTTAAAAGTTGTTACCCTTTCAATGATGACATTATCAATGTAGAGAGTCAATGACAGCTGTTCATCTTGCAGTTGTTTTAAACGATATTTGCTACCTATTAATATGCATTTTGTTTTATTAACATTTAACTTGAGGCCGTTGTCACATAACCACCCATTTATATTTAATAGTTCCTCATTCAAACATTCTGAGATTTCATTAGTTGTCCCAAAACAGTACAACATAGTGTTGTCGGCAAACAGTTTTATCTTACACCTTTTAACATGTATCACATCATTTATGTCACGGCAAGAATAGCAGTGAATCCAATAATGACTCTTGAGGGACCCCAGAAATTACATTTAAAGTACTGGATGTCACTTGATTATATTTAACTAGCTGCCTCTGATATATGAGGTAATTAGTGAACCATTTTAATACTTTATAATCTAGTCCATACTTATTTAATTTTATTAAAAGTAACTCAATGTTGACCGTCTCGAATGCCCTTTTGAAATCCAGAAACACAACACCAATAATACGTTTTTTAGATAGCTCAACTTTCCACAAAGAGATTAGAAATTGCAGTGCAGTTTCAAAATGAATGGGATTCCCTAAATCCAGATTGTATCAAAATATTATGTTTCGCTATAAATTTCATCAATTGCTCTTTCACTGTGATTTTTAATATTTTCTCATAAATTGGCAGGTTATTTATGGGTCTAAAATCAGATCTTAAAACGGTGTTTGTAATTTTTTCAATAGGAACGATGGTGGCAATTTTCCAACCATCAAGAAATGTTTCATATACTCCTTATTGACCTTACGACCATGCAGCAAGAACTCCTGATGCACTAAGCCACGGTAATCGAATAAAACAGTGTGTAAAACCTTGACATCTGCAACTTGGCATGCCTGTTTTGGTCTTATTTATCCCTAGGCTCTTCCAAAAAATTGCATGGCATCCTAAGCAACTTCTCTAATAGTGACTTCGACAATTTTCCATAACAATTTTCTTCATTTACCCAACATTTTCATCGGTTGTTGATGTGCTTGGGCGTTCAAGGCGAGCGTCGTCATTCACATCTTGTCGACTTTCTGCGAAAAGCTTGACCACTTGTAAACATTTTTCTGACTTCAAGAGTACAATCGCCGTATGCCACTGTCAACATTTCAAGTACGTAGCTCGCGAAATTCGAACATTTATCTTATCTTTTAACAGATCACATACATGCTCCTGAAGTATGATGAAAGCTGTATTCACCACTATGTCTGTGGTACAAGCCAAATGTAGACATTATTCTTTTCGAAATATTTCGTCATTCTTATGAGGAGTACTTTTCAAATAATTCACATAAAGAACAAAAAATTAATTTTCCAATTATCAATTTTTTTTTCGTGAAATTCTCTTTGAAAGTTGCATTTTTTTCTTTTATAATATTAAAATAGTTCACGCTGGCTTCATAACCTTGTGTTCAACTGCAGAATGAAGGCTACGAATTGAAAAACTTGTTGAAAAAATAATATATTACATCTTAACAGGCAAACCCTGAACTTCGAATGAGCAACGCAAGCGCTTAGTCCTGATAGTGTTTTATTATAAATTTATATAAATATTACAAACAAAAATAAAAAAAAAACAACAAATAAAAAACAATTTTCAACATTCAGTATGGTGGGGAGCCAACCCGTATCTTTTTGATAAAATCATCCAGCGGACAAATCTGATGGGTGGACGCCATCCTGCACTGATATTGAATCGATATCAGGCCTATCAAAATCAAAAAGGCGAAGCAGAGCGCCCATGCAATGGCAATTGTGAGGTTTGTGAAACAGCTTCTTCTGCAATGATAGAAAAATGTTATATAGTTGATGCAAAAACAGAAAATAAGGAACAGCAAATTTTCATTTGTCAATTTCAACAATATTTTTAATTGGATGGACGTAGAAAACAATTCTGAATAGATTGTTTGAAGGTGATTGACAATGTATCATGATGAATTTCACTAGTTCGGACTTCCATTGTCTAATATATAAAATGATTTGAAATCCCTGAAACAACTAAAAAAGAAAATTAAAAATGAATAGGTGAAAATAACAATTACATTAACGCCTTCCTGAAACACATCAACAGCATGATACCTTCCATCACTTTCACAATGGAGAAGGAAATCCACAACGAATTGCCAGTCTTAGACGTTTTGGTGAAGAAGACCGACACTAAGTGGGAAACATCTGTATACCGAAAACCCACTCACACGGAACAGTATCTGAACCACGAATCCAACCACCATCAATCGACTAAAAGAGGATTCATCAAGACTCTATTAGACCCTGCTTTCGGGCTCTGTAATATGAAGGAAGGTCTCGAGTAGGAACTAGACATGATCTTCAACGGAATGGCTACTCTAAAGCAATGGTAGAAAAGACTTTGGCAGACAGCAGGAGCCTCATAAGGAAGAGATGCCGTCACAACCAGTGCTTGCACTTCCCTACATCAGTGGATTATCGGAGAGGATAAGAAGAATTGGTTCCAAGTACAACATCAGATCCTGCTTCAGATCCGGTAACACTATTCGTAGCAGCCTCACGAAATCCAGGCCACCAAACGCGGACTGCGATTCCAAGAATTGCATTTACTGCACACCCTGTGAGTGAGCAAAATCCTATATTGGTGAAAATAAGAGGCCATTGAATGTTCGCACTGCCGAGCACAAGAAACACACAGCGAGGCGAAACACAACATCGAGTGGTCTCAAGCTGAGATCATACACAGGGAGAAACACTGGTTTGGGAGGAAATTCAAAGAAGTCGCATACATGTTGTTCAACAAAGTATTCAGCCAAGCTAGCGTAGAGATATGCAACATATGGAAACCTATAATCAATCGAAAAATGGCCAACTCCCGCCAAAGGTCATCTCTCACTGAACCTGTGAAGCGAAAAAATGAAAAGCGGGGATAAGTGAAAGTACACGAACGACCCATAAATAGTCATCTCTCAGATGACTCAGTCCAGTCATCTCTCGGAGGAATTAGTCTAGTCATCACCTGAAGACGATTGTAGATACTAACAATCGAAACGTCGTAAACTAACGTGGCTTGGAATCTCTTAACTTCTTATTTTCAATTTTTCTTTAATTTTTGTTCAATCTTATTATTTTTACTAGTATTTTATTTCACTATTATTTCATTTCAGGTTATTTTTGCTTAATATAATTATTATTTTCAGCTATTCATTTTTAATTCTTCTTTTTTAGTTGTTTCAGGGATTTTAAATCGTTTTATATATTAGACAATGGAAGTCCAAACTAGTGAAATTCTGAATAAGAGTTCAAAAGTCATATCTCTCTATGATAAAAAAATCCCAAAAACTAAGAACTTGTAATCATTGTATGAGAGAAAAAAAAATTAATATAGACACATAATATAGCTGCTTTTAAGACTACCATAAATTAACAGTGGCTAGATGACTAATGGAACTTTTGAAGTATCCTGAATGTATTTTTTCCTTTGCTTTCAAGTAATTTGGACAGTTTTAATTTTGTTACAATCAAATCTGATCAAGTTCAAAGTTATTTCAAACTTTGAGAATAGGTTCCTGGCCTACATTTTTTATGATTGTGACAGAATAAAAATTGGCTTGGTTGATGTTCCTTCTACAAATCAACAGAAAATCCTAACTGAATAGGTTGTTCCATTTCAGTAAATTATTATTTTTAAACGCACCCATACTTTTCCTTCTTCTCTTTGGTTGAATTTGTCTTGCCGGGGGGTTCTTTGGGTTTCTTTCTGAAATCAGTCTTATCTTCTACTGGTTTTGAGTTATTTTCAAAAAAATTCTTCACTTCTACAAGTTTTTCGTCTTGGATCCTGATGACAGAAAAAATATTTAACATTTGTCCTTTCATAAGACTGACTAGAAAAGAAATATTGAATAGAGTGAAAGTAATATTTCATTCAGTAAATTGTACAAAGAACGATTTCTGTCAATTATGTATCAAAAAACTATGTTTTGACTATTGGCAAGGAACCTAGTGATTCTTTCATTCGCTTAATGTTATTACATTTTCACTTGAGAAACCTGGAAACACTTCAAATGAATATCTAGAAAATATTTTGTAAAAATCCTTTGGAAAAAGTTACGCCGGCCGCCGCTGGTCTTTGTCGATCAACTGTGACTTGGTCAAAGTCGCGTTCAACCCTACTTTTGCTTCTCGATCTTTCTAGGTGTCGCGGCGCTTCGAAAATATTTCTATCGTCTTCCGAAGACTTCCATTGGGATATATAAGTACTGCCAACTGGCAGATAAGTCTAGTCTAGTTGAAAGTGCGGTACGAAGAGAGGTAATAAGGCGATAGACATTTCAGTATTAGTATGAAGTTCAGTTAAAGTTTTTCTGTTGTATTGACGGTGTAGTAGTGAAATAAAGTTAATTTCAATTGTACAGTGTTGTCAATTATTGTCGAACCCACGGAGAAACCGTAACAATAATAATAAATTCATTCATGAGTTCATAAAAAATATTTCTACAATCATCTGAATATAGGTATTCATTATCATTCATCATATTACTATGAGCAGTTCGTCATTGGTATTGCAAATATACTACAAGATCTAGAACCTCAGTAGGAAATGATGAAACGGACCTGCAAACAATGGGAGACACCAACAAAATGAAAGCATTCAGTTGTTTTGAAGTGAAAAAATAGTGAATTGAATTGAGGACTATTGTGTTTCATTTTGTAGTATCGAATGTCATTTATAGTCATAAGTAACTAACAACAGTATAAAAAGAATCCTTTGTAAAATATCCAAAAATTTTGAAACTTCCGTTCCATTATCTGCTGATAATTTTCTGATATCTCCTTTAATAAAATAAATTCAAATCTTCAAAGAATCTTTTATGAGAATATTCAACAAAAAAATTACACCCACCTGTTTGTGGATATCGGTTCCACTTTGGGGGAATTTTGCTTGATCAAAGCCATATAATTTGTAACCAGATTCCAACACTTCATCATTCGGTTTTCGCATGTAAGTATTCCCAGTTGACCAGCAGACTAAACTATCTCTTGGAGAAGGAACCTTACATCTTCGAGTAAAACAAAAACAGGATTAATTGGATCCAATGCCCCTAGAAAAGAAATTAAAAATTGAAGATTATTACTCTCTATTTTCAACTAACAATGATATAGAGAAACTTTCATTGTCAATCTAATCTAGTCTAATACTATTGAAGTTTTTTTTGGTCTTCAACCAGAATAGTTAAAATAGCCGAAATGCAACAACAACAGTTATGAATTTCACTAGTTCGAACTTCTATTGTCTACTATATAAAATGATTTGAAATCCCCGAAACAACTAAAAAAGAATAATTAAAAATGAATAGCTGAAAATAACAATTATATTAAGCAAAATAAACCTGAAATGAAATAATAGTGAAATAAACTCAAGTAAAAATAGAACAATTGAATAAATAAAAACAAAATAAAATAAAGGAATGTAAAAAGAAAATAAAAATGATAAGTGTAGAGATTCCAAGTCACGTTAGTTCACGACGTTTCGATTGTTAGTATCTACAATCGTCTTCGGGTGATGACTGGACTGATTCCTCTGAGAGATGACTATTTATAGGTCGTTCAAATACTTTCACTTATCCCTGCTTTCCATTTTCCGCCTCACTGGTTCCGTGGGAGATGACCGTTTTGGCGGGAGTTGGCCATTTTTCGCTTGATGATGGGTTTCCATATGTTGCGTATTTCTACGCTGGCCTGGCTGCATACGTTGTCGGACAACATGTATGCGGCTTCCTTGAATTTTCTCCTAAACCAATGTTCCTCTCTGTGCAAGATCTCAGCTTGGGACCACTCGATGTTGTGTTGATGGGTCCAAACATGGTCTGCTATTCCTGATTTGCTGGTTTCCCCTCGCTGTGTGTGTTTCTTGTGCTCGGCAATGCGAACATTCAATGGCCACTTAGTTTCACCAATATAGGATTTTCCGCACTCACAGGGTATCCGGTAAATGCAATTCTTGGAATCGCAGTCCGCGTTTGGTGGCCTGGTTTTCGTGAGGCTGCAACGGATAGTGTTACCGGATCTGAAGCAGGTTCTGATGTTGTACTTGGAACTAATTCTTCTTATCCTCTCCGATAATCCTCTGATGTAGGGAAGTGCAAGCACTGGTTGTGACGGCTTCTCTTCCTTGCGAGGCTCCTGCTGTCTTTCAGCCAAAGTCTTTTGTACCATCGCTTTGGAGTAGCCATGGTAGAAAAGACTTTGGCATTCGAGCTCTAATACAGTTACTCGTATTGCATAACATTCAGAAGAAAGCTTGGATTTCAAACTATCTACATGTTTGTCATCATTTAATTCACCCGCATAGATTCTGATCCCATGGGAATATCTGAAAAATGTGACTTCCTAAATGTGAGAGAAAAGCAGTGTTGTAATTGATTTCGTAGAACATCAAATCTAGCTGATCTGCTCTGGTTTCTCACAAGTAGATAGACAGAAAAATAAATTGAAATAAATTCCTCACACTAATTTTTATGTAGCGAATATAAACCACTGAACCTTAATGGCTTAGAGCTTCTCTGTGAACAATATTTGAGTGGTATGAGTAAAACATTCGTTTGGTGAAATGATGATGCAATAAATTGTTGTTATGTCTATTAGTCCAAGTGTAGTCAAATTTATTTTTGTACCTACCCGAAGCTGGGGCTGGTCTGATTTCCTTGCAAAAATTCTTCATCCACGAAGGACCAAAACTAACTGAATGGTATAAAATTTACTTTGGATGAGTTAGCCAAAGTTAGCCAAAAATGAATTTTTTATGGGGTTGATTTATGTAATACATAACAATATAAAAAAATTGAATAATACGAAATTCAAGACAACTTAAATAGTATATTTTGAAATAGATTGACAATTTTGTAGTTTCACATATTTTACATAGTTTTATATTTGTTGTATTGTTCTTAATATGTTCTTTTTTTTCGATATGAATGTTACATTGTCCCTACTATAAACATGTATTGTTTCTTGAGATTAATGAATTTATAATTATTATTATTATTAATTTCATAATTCCTAACACTTACCTATGCACCTGTGATCCCGCAGTCGCATCGATATGTCTTTTATGAGGTAAAAACACTTCTTGTGCTGTTGAAGACATTGGTGTTTCTGTTTGGATAATCGTTCTTTTATATTTTTCGAGTCTAGAGCGATTTGTATGGCAAAAGTGGTGAACAATTTTTCGGTTTCGTCCTTCGATAGTTTCTTTCTGAAAATTTTTAAAAATTATATGACATTCAATCATTTAAAAAAAATTATCTACACCCTCTTTCCCTGAGAAACTCTCTTGCCCCTATAACTATGCCTAAGAACTTACTTCGGGCTACCCACATGCAGACCCAATTTTTCCAGAAAGTTATCAGTTACATGTGGAAAGGCATCTTGGAATGATAAATCAAGAGACAAGGAAGGCAACTAAAAATAAAAAAAAGCTTGCAAAACAATGGAAAATTGCAGTTCACAAAAATCATTCTTGAGACAAAAACATCTGGGGCAATATATAAATTAGTCATGCATGATTTCTCGAATCAGATAAATATTCAATGTGATATATACATTTTTGTTTTTTGTCATAAATGAAAGTACCAGGTCTGTTCAAATAATGGAGTGAATTTTAATTTTTCTCAAAGAATATTAATTTGTTTTTCCACAATGAGTTTTTTTCGTATCGCTTCTCGCAAGCGGCGCATAATAACTTCAAGGTAATACTACTTATCGACCGGCAAGAACTCCTGATGCAGTATGCCACGACGAACGAAGAAAACATTGATCAAAACCTTGATATTTGATCGAACTTGGCGTGCTTTTTTTGGTTTTGTTTGTCCTGGGCTCTTTTATTGGTACAAAGGTGTTCTACAAGGAAGCGTTTTGGGACCGCTATTGTTCTTGATTTATATAAATGACCTACCCAAAAGCATAAACGCATTAACAACCTTGTTTGCCGATGATGCTACCTTCGCAACCAGAATTGAAAAGAGTTCTACAAGAATTGATGAAATGATAGGATCGATCATCAATCAAGCTATTGAGTGGTTCACGGCAAACGAACTAAGTTTGAACACACGACTCAAACACTTCTTTTCAATAACAAGCTTACTGCCACTCAGAGCGTAAAATTTCTAGGACATATTATTGAACTTGGAGGCAGCCATCACTGCTTACCATGGAACGTTTCACTGTATTATGACTTACGGTCAAATTAACTGAGGACAATCTTGCTACACTCAGTCGATATTTACTATCCAGAAAAGAGCCATTAGAGCTCTTGCCGGTATAACTCAGACTGAAAGCTGTAAACCATGGTTCATTAACAAAATGATTTAGACTTGTTCTTGTTCCCATGGATCGTTTGGTGGTTCCGATGTATACTTTCCCACAAGTGCAAGGTTTGCGATAGACCCCTGCTACTGATAATGGGTCTCTTTTGTCTTTAGCCGACCTGAGGCTTTGTTGTATCTTCCTTGTGGGTTTGAAAACTGTTTCGATGTCGTGTTTATCCAATAGTTTTCCAATTCTGTCCGTGACCCTAGGTATAAACGGTAGATATGCGCGTGCAACCATCTGATCCTTTTTCGCTTTTCGAACCGTGATGTTCTTCGGTTTCATGGCTTTCCTGATCTCGGAGGCATTGTATTCATTCGATCTCAAGGTCACTTTAAGGTATTTCAGTTCCCTCTCCAGATGTTCTGGTTCACATATTCTCCGAGCCCGTTCCGTTAGAGCGGAGATGACTCCTCTCTTTTGGCTAGGATGGTGGTTCGGTAGTGCGTGCAAATATCTATCCGTCCAGATGACGAAGGTGTCGTCCACGTAACGTAGCCACAAGGTCGGCTTCAATTCAAAAGTGTCTATCGCTTTCCAAGAAAGCGATAGACTGAGTGGACTCCCCATCGCAACGCCATCTAGTTGCTCATACAATTTTCCCCTCCATTGAAAGTAACTTCCTGTGAGACATGCTCTAAAGAGTTCGACGACGTCATTCGGGAGTTGGTCTTTCCCACATGAGGTTGTAGGAGCGAGGCCAGATGTCTCGCCAAGTGGTAGGTCGGAGAGTTCGGGGTACTGACTATCGGTCTGAGTGGTATGTTGGTTTCGAAAATACACAAAACCAACATGCCACTGAGACCGATAGAATAGAATAGATCAGAATATTCATTTCGCACAAGAGACAAATTACAACATTTGTATAGTACATGTCAGAAGGAATAGTATTAATTTTCATCCCATTACATCGGGAAGTGATTTGTTAAAAACATTAAAAGGATTACGAACAACATATAACATATTGCTAGAGACAGTTATCTCTTGAAAGTGCCCTCATCCACATCTTCCACACCATATGGTTCAGCTGCAATGAGCATTTGTTTTAGTTTGTGTTTAAATACATTGTGCACTTTAATGTCTTTTATGTTTTCAGGAAGTAAGTTGTAAAGTTTTAGACATTTATAAAAACAGCCTTTTTCTAGGAGTGTAGTTTTATGTTGAGGGTAGCAGAATATATTCTTATTTCTCGTGTGGTGCGAGTGGTCATTTCCATAACGTATAAATAGTGATTTATTTTTGAAGACATAGTTCAGACACTCTAACACATATACAGCTATTAGAGTGAGAAGGTTCAGATTTTTGAAATATCCTCTACAAGATTAATTTACTCTTAGTCCAGCTAGAATTCTAATTGCTCTCTTTTGGATTCTAAAGACATCTTCATTGTGTGTGCCGCCCCAGAATATAATTCCGTAGCACATGATGGAGTGAAAATGACCGTAATATGCCGTTCGTAGGGTAGTCTGATTGACGACATTTTGGAGTTCCTTCAAAGAGTAGCAAACTCTAATAAGCTTTCCGCAGAGCAGTTGAATGTGTTTCATCCAGCACATGTGTCTATCAATGATGACCCCCAGGAATTTGCGTGTTATCGATTTCGATGTGTGCTGGGAAATCTCGTGTATTTCAACTATGCTTAAAAAGTATGCAGTTTGTTTTTTCAGTGTTTAGTATTAGTGAGTTTTTTTGGAACCAATCTGATAGTAGGAGTACAGTGTTATTTGTTTTTTGAGTCAATTCTTGATAGTTTTTTCCAGCAATTAGAACGTTTGTGTCATCGGCATAATTTGTTAATATAACGGATTTATCATGGACTATATATGGTAGATCGTTTACATATAAAATGAACAGAATTGGTCCTAATATACTGCCCTGTGGCACTCCCCTTGATATTAAAGCAGTTTCTGAGAGGGGATCTAATGAATTGTCCTTTATGCATACCCTCTGGGTGCGACCTGTGAGGTAGGATCTAAACCAATCCTGTGCAGGGCCACGTATACCCGGTACCCCGGGCTCTCCGGGGTACATGTTTGACAAACATGTAAATAAATTTTATAAAATTTGAAATTTGGCATCCAAAAACCAGTGTCGTGAAAATGTATAGTAATTATTGAGAAATCCAATATGTATATTTTAATCGTAATGATCGCAATCATGGTGGCACTGCCGTTTTTGTGAAGAACCATCTAGTTACAATATCAAAGCCAATAAACTTCCATGGCAATGTAGAAAAGCATTTTGAAGCCACTATAATATGTACAGAATTTACCAAAGGCAGACCTAAAATGTTTGTAGTAAATATTTATCGTACACCTGATAGTGATATTAAAATATTT
>NW_019289930.1:3054-20745 GCF_000500325.1 Leptinotarsa decemlineata
AACATAAAATATACATTCCTCAATAACTATGAAAAAATCATAAATTCAACACCTAATAAATTCATTAACCATTTTCAATAGGTAATGAATGGTTTTAATACATTACACACTCTCCCTCTTATTAGATACCTAATACTTAAATCTATCTGGTGCATTTCTAATTCTTTTTGGGCGATTTACTGGAGAATTTGTTTGACCTTGGATTATAGTATCGGGATGAATATTAATTTTATTTGATTTCACATTATCCAATGAATCGTTAACCATTTCCATTTCAATGGAGTCATCGGTTATGTGCACGGTGCTATGTAAGTCTGCGTCTGTATTTTCTACATTTTCATTAGAAAAATAATCAGTTTTCAGCGTTGAATCATCATCACTACAGTATCTTATTTGATTAAAATGTCTTTTCCAGACTCCACCCGTTTTGTATTCGGTCACCAAACAAATGTTTTTACCTAAAAATGTTTCAATTACGGCCTTGCACCAAGAAGGCCTCTGTAATCCCTTGCATAGACAATTGGTCCAATTATAAAATTATCGTTACGCCTCCCCCTGAAAAATCGTTTGTTAGATTCTTGCGCTTTCATCATATTGTTTCTGACCTCTATATTGCTCTTAACAATTTGCTTGTCTTGTTGTTTTGGCATGATAAGATTCAAACGAGTTCTCAAAGGTCTTCCCAAAAATATCAGGTCAAGTCAACTCTAGTGACGAAATAACCTCATCTTCAAATCTCGAAGAGTGAAAACAAATTTTGAGGTAAAATGTGTAATTTATACAATTCACTTTGTACAAGATGCGATATTCATCATAACTCGATTAGGGAACTGATCAAAATAATCGAATGATCAAATGTTCTCACAATTTTTTTTGTATTGTGTCATGTATGTGAACACCATTTTTATTTGTCATTCAATAATATTACCCTGAAAATAGGAAACTATTGGTCAATAAAGAGACATTATCATCATTATCATTCTCAGAAAATAACATTTTACTCTACATTATTTTCCAAATTTTTGACCTTGATTTGTTTTTGAAACGTTTGGAACTCACATCCGTCCTCTACTCTCTCGAATACGCTACAACTATCCAAACACTTTCACCCAATTAAAGACATATATCTTCTAGAAACCGTATACATAAAGGATGTAGAGGTGGTAAGCAAGCCCAATTTCACTATTCTACGACGAACGCCTGGAAAATCTAAAAATTCCTTCTTTAAGCGAATGCCTCCGACGAGATGTCCTGCTCTGCACTATAGCTGTCTTTAAGTCAAGTTCAATGTTGAGATGTCATCTTCATTAGAAACGAAATAATCGGATAAGTCAAGAAATGAAAAATAAAAAAATTTTGAGATTCCAAGCCAAGTTACTTCACAAAATTTTGATTTTTAGTATCCACAATCGTCTTCGGGTGATGACTGGACTAATTTTTCTGAAAGATGGGTCATTCGAGTACTTTCACCTATTTCCTCTTTCCGCTTCACCGATTTTCCATATGTTGCGTATCTCTACGCTAACTTGGCTGAATACAGTGTTACATGACATGTATGCGGCTCCTTTGAATTTTCTCCTAAACCAATGTTCCTCTCTGTGTATGATCTCAGCTTAGAACCACTCGATGTTATGTTGATGGATCCAAACATGTTCTGCTATTTCTGATTTGCTGGTTTTCCTTCGTTGTGTTTGTTTCTTGTGCTTCGCAATGCTAACTATCAATGGCCTCTTAGTTTCACCGATATAGGATTTTCCGCACTATCCGATAAATGCAATTTTTGGAATCGCAGTCCGCGTTTTGTAGTCTGGTGTTCGCGAGGCTGCTACGGATAGGTTCTGATGTTTTACTTGGGCCCAATTCTTCTTATCCTTCCTGATGTAGGAAAGTGCAAGCACTGGTTGTAGCAACTTCTCTTCCTTTCGGGGCTCCTGCTGACTTTTGGCCAAAGTCTGTTCAACCATCGCTTTGGAGTAGCCATTTCGTTGAAGATCGTTTTCGATTATGTCTAGTTCCTTCTCGAGACCTTCCGTATTACAGAGCCCGAAATAGGGTCTAATAGGGTCTTGATGATTCCTCTTTTAGTCGATTGATTGTGGATGGATTCGTGGTTCAGATACTGTCCCGTGTGAGTGGGTTTTAGATATACAGATGTTTTCCACTCAGTGTCGGTCCTCTTCACCAATACGTCTAAGAATGGTAATTCGTTGTTAACTTCCTTCTCCATTGTAGAAGTGATGGAAAGTCTCACGCTGTTGATGTGTTTCAGGAAGGCGTCTAGTTCAGTATTCCTTTCCTGTTCTATTTTTACTTGTATTTTATTTCACTGTTATTCCATTTTAGTTTTCTTCAGACAATGGAAGCTGGAAACCAATGAAATTCATCATGAAACATTGTCAATCACCTTCAAACAAAATTATTTCTTTCACACAACCGAACTATAGTGCACTTTCTCTGTTCATTACCTGCTTCTACTGTCAACACATGGGTGAGGCAATGTAATAATATTTGTAATAAAAATGATACACATAAAAATTCATGAAATTCTAAAAACTGCCTATAATCTCTCCACCCTGTTAGAACCGTCTTCATAAAATACAACATCGTGATAGATTGATTTGGTGCATTTTTTTTGTCTCCTACCTACTCTTTCTTCATTTCTAGTATCAAGCTTGTTTCAAGTAGCACCCATATTATCCAACATTTGGATGTTCGTTGCCAAATAAATTACTTCAACATCTGAGTTGACACCCTGATAGTTTTCATAGCTGTTAAAAATCCAGAATAACCTGGATTGTTTTGTTTTTAGTTTTTCCTTAATGACAATTTTCTCTTCTGATAATATACCTTGTTCAGTTATGATATAGTGATTATGATTGCGCGATGCATAGTTTTGACCACCCTACTATCATATATAAATTACCTAGCCTCGAAATTTTGATCTAAATCCACCCACTTTCGATACGAATGAGTCCTACTATATTTATATTCGGTTTAATTCATGCAATGAGATTTATATTGTACAATCCTGAACCCCACTCTAAGAGACAAAAATTGAAAGAATAATAATAATACCAATATATAAAATAATACAAAATGATTTTTCAATAAAAAAATATCTATTGAAGGCAAATGAAAGGAGAACTGTTAGAATCTGCAGCCAATTCTTCCACAGCCAATAAATACATACTAACGAAAAGAAAAGTAAACTATACATTTCTGAAAAATAATAAAATATTATTCTCCACCTATGGTTGATAAGTAGAATTTCATAATCATAATTAAATGGTACAGGTAACAAACTTTGGTGACTCAATAAGAATCGTTTATACCTACATACGACAACAAAAAGTTAGGTACATGTAGGACATCGCCCAAACTCACTATATTATGGCTACCTAAATAAAAATATGGATAGTGGAGGAATTGCAACAGACTGATATCAGGAAATACCTTGCATTAAATTGAATGTGTGAGAAGTCAATTTGAGACATTGACATATTTCATTACTCCATTGACATTCATCATTTATCGAGGACATTTGAAAATAAAACGAACCAAAGAGAAAACTGCACATTAGTTTTTGGTACAGTTCTGAAGACAGATTTCAACCCTAAAGTGGTAACGTCAAATTTTAGAACACATCTGGTAACGTGCCGTCTGTGAGACTGAGAATTTTTAAAAACGTACAGTAAAAGCAACTTTCACTTTTTCTCCTGAATTTTCATCAACAGTGCTCATGTTGATATTGCTCTCTAACACACCTCTTCAGGATTACTAGTTTATTCAATAGAAAAAAAAATTGTGAACTAAAATGTCAATAAACAAAATGAAATACTGAAAAATCTACAGAAGCCAATTTTTTGGCAAAAACCGACTTTTCTTTTATTTTTTCGTTTTCTTTATAACACTGGTGTGAGATATAAGAATTCATCACAGAAATATCCAGTATACGAAAGAAAATAGTTAATGGCCACCTCCGTGTACGCCGTCTATAAGAACTCTAAGCACTTTTTTCATCGAGAGAATCAACTCGTCCTTTATTTGCATTGTGATAGGTTATTATTTCGGGTTTTTTGTTTCTGGATCGGAAATATTCTATCATGCATTGTTGATAAAAGTATGGTTGCCTTGTTTTTTCGTCCGACATGTGAAATAGTTGTAGATTCTTGACGAAATCCTTACAATGTTGATTCAACTTCTCTGGTTTTTTTTTTGGTAGAAAACAAGGTGGAACTTCTCTTTTATTTTTTTTTTCAATGTACTTACATAGGTAAGCTTATTTTTCAACAAGATATCTGCTAATTCTACAGACGAAAACCAGTTGTCTGCAGTGATGTTGCGGTTGGTTACAAATAAAGGCTGGGCAAGACGTAATACAGCTTGTGCTGGTTTCAAAAAATTTTTATATTCTGGAGCAAGCCCAATTCCGTCTGTATCTTTTCCAACGCAAATATAGGCGTTGTACAGATAACTGTTTCTTGAGTCAGTTAGGGCCATTACTTTGATGCCATATTTACATGGCTTGTTTGGCATGTACATTTTGAAGCGTGACCTTCCTCGAAAACTCACAAGCATTTCATCGGTTGTTGTCGATTGTCCAACACCATAAACAGACTGGCTATTTTCTATAAAACTGTTGAAAATGAAAGAAATTGCTGTTACTGGATCTTTCATCTTCCGCTGTTCTCTATCTTCTGGATTATTAAATCTTAGCTTCGATAGAAGTGTAGCAAATCTTTTTTTGGCTCATCACTGCTCTAAATATATCCCTTCCAGTTCCGTCCGTAGCAAAAAGCGTCTCGATATTTTCGTGATTCGAGTTGAATACTGAAGTGAAAATTAGAAGGCCAAGAAATCGGTGTCGTTCAAGTTACTTGTCTCTAATTTGTATCTTGTTCGCATAATATTTAGTTTATTATTTGTCCATTGTACAACATGTAATAACATTTCGTCACTAAATAACAAATGCCAGACAGAAAACGGATCTGCTTTTTCTCCAAACTCACGAGCTTTTCCTTTTAGAACACGGACTTCAATTATAATATTATGTTTTCTAGTACGGGACGACGGGCGAACTTTCGATGTGCACCATCTCTATCGATTCTTCCCAAACAAATCTTTTTTGTTGCCTAAAGTTCTCCGACTATATTTTCTCCTTCTTCACCATCATCAGAAAATTCATTTTCTTCTTTCATTTCGCTATCCAAATCATCCTTAATTGGAATATCACTTTCTTCGTCACTTGCAGAATATTTACTTTCAGTTTTGTGATCAGAAAAAATGAATTCATTATCTGAAACATTGTCTTCGTCACTAAAATCACTTTCTATCTCATTGAACCAACCCAACACTCTTTCTTCATAGTCTTTACTTCCGTAACACACTCTTAGGCGGACCCGCCATGCCTACACTTGTTGAAAAATTGTCCCGTTGACAGTACCGATCCGTCTGAGAGACTGATTGAAAAGAACCATCATTGATAGCTCAGTAGTTCGTTGCCGTCAGGGGGCGCAAATAACACAATACATAATGTTTGACTAGCTCAAGGTATAGATGAATTCATTGGTTCAAGAAATTTACCATTTTGCTATAATCGTAAAAATAAATTTGACCGCAGTCTCACAGACGGCGCGTTAACAGTTGACGGTTATAATAGGGGAGCCCAAGAGGGGATTTCGAGATTTACTAAAGCGCGGCAGATTAATATACAGGGGGATACCTTGTACCCGGTTAAGTACCTCCACAAAATATGAGCCCCATATATAACGCCGCCTGTGAGGGATAAAGGATCANAATGATGAAATACGACAAATTACTGATAAATAGAACATATTTCTTTGTGGACATTTTTTTTCAGGTTGTGGAAGTTTGGTGATGTTTCTGAAATTGAGCTTTTGTACAAAATGAGAGTAGGAGTTTCGAGAATATAGAAAAAACCTCGAATCAATGATATCAAATTGGTCTAAACTAAATACACGTCCTTATTTAAAATATCGAAGTTGGGTGTGCTTCTTGTATAAAACTTATATGATCATATTTCGAAAGTATAATGAAGGGTTCATTGGCAAAGTTTAACCAGATTTTTGACTCTGCAAATAGGAAAGATACGTAGGTATATCTCCGGATATACTGGAGCTGGTGTCACTTTTTGGTACCATTCAATATCACCCAAAAATAGGCAACATTGCCAGAAATCAACCGTGTATAATATGCACCTATGCTTTCATATATCCCAGTTTTCCATTCATATACAGAACGCTCAGATCTTTTTTCGATCACATTTCGACTTTGACATTACCAAAATGTACCAGATACAATAATGGAGCGTTCTCATCAAAGTCTGACTATGCAACACACCTTTCGGGATAAATAATCGAAATCGGCCTTGTATGTCTCAGATTGGCAACCTGCCCGCGTGTGATCACGTTGCTGAACTGCATTAGAGAATCCCAGCAATTGATATGCCGAAATGGAATGGAGATTTTAGGGCTGGGGCCAAGAGCTCTCGCGGGTGCACTAAGCGAATTAATTCGAACGAGCAGTTTATACATGTACATACTCGTATGTATATCAGGCCAGGTAACGCCATTAGACAGTAAAGCCTGAGGGCGCACTTCATATCGGATACATTTGGATGCATCTTCGAAGACCGATAATGATGAGAGAGTTGCGCACTCGATTGATTTCAATATTAGATTGAATAATCACGAAAATATGCAAATGAAAACCAAGATAAGTCCTGTAATGTAATATAAAGGTTTGACGTCTGTGATATAAACACGAAAGATTATATGTTGTATTTCGTTTCCGTTTATTTCACGCATCGGGGTTCATATGTTATAAAATTATGTGGAATCCAGATGAAAATGAACAAAAAAATCATGTTAAACGGTTTTATTGAAAAAAAAAGATGATAATGATAGATGATGTACTAAAATCAAAAAATCATTTGGGAGGTTCTAGGTAGCAATCATCACATCACATTCCTCAATAACTTGGTATCTGACAATTCCAGCTATGAACAGAGAAAATGTTTCTAGCTTCATCCGTATGAAAACCGGCCACTGTTGGACTAAGTCTCATTTATTACGTATTGGCGTCTCTTCAAGTCCACATTGCGAGTGTGGACAACTAGACACATTGGAACACACGTTTCTAGAATGCCCAATTAACAGTATCCCTGGATATGACACTTAGATACCAACAACTTGTCAAAAAAGGCATTCCGGCCCCCTTGAATATGTCAATATTACTTGGCTCTTTACACTTCGGTATTATAAAAACTCTCGTCTATTTTATGACATATAATCATATCAAAGTATAAGTCAACAGGGGAGGGAGGGATGGTTTCTTTTCTTTCACCTCCTTTTTATTTCTCTCCATTTTCCCATCCCTCCACCCCAATGTACGTACTATCTGTTTTTTATCCTCCAGTTCCTAGCACACAAGACAACGTTCGACACTCCAGTAGACGCTATGTGTACCGCTATATCCAGACATTCCAAAGCAGTCCAGCCGAGTTACTCGAAAACACGAAGTAGCACACCATTCCGGACACAGGCTTGCAAGCTGCAAGACAGTCTCTGTCCCCCGACGAAGCTTTTGTTATGTAACAGCCAGTTACGTAACAGGAGGAGCATTGGTCATATGCGCCTGAAGATAGGAAGCAACGACCATCCAAACTATAGAGAGAGAGAGATCATCTAAATCATTATCTTTTTGTTTTAAAAAATATTTTTCCCTTATTTTATTTTCATTGTTCAACGTTACTCAATTCTCCTCATTATTTTTAGTTTATTAAGTGCCTCAGTATTACAAAGTAATATGTAATCCATCATTTTGTAGCTACGGCCATCTTGAATTTGCATATTTTTCAAAGTGTACTACTATTCTACTAATTAAACCCTGCCATTTGATACCCATATTGAGGTAGTTGTAAAAAAATATGTGATTCGCCATTTTGTAGCTGCGGCCATCTTGAATTTACAATGATACAGAATGTATCAAGTTATATGGTCATCAAAACTGAATGTGTGTACCAAATTTAACAGGAAGTGGGTCGAACTTCAACTTCTAGATTTGACTCAAAGGAATAAATAAAAAAAACATGGCAAGCTAAATAAAACCGTTTGATGAAAATAACAAATTATTGGATGTATAGAGTTCAGTTGTTGAGATTGAAGAGAACAAAACCTGGTTTAGTTGGCCGTGGTCGAATGGAACCTGAAGTACTAAACGTTTCGTCTGCTACTGCGGTACACAGTGATATGTGTGTTGACTGCGAAGACGAAGGTAATTATATCTCGTAGCCACACACAACACTTTTTAGGTTCCATTTGACCACGTTTTACCAGCCCAGATTTTGTTCTTTTTAGAATTAATTATTTTAAATTGAATAGTAGTAATGATATAAAATTTTCTTGATAGTTCGTATTGGAACCTTTGGCGTAAACGAATGTATAGAAAACACTTTTCCAACACCAGAACAAAAATTACTGTCTCTCGACGCGCATTTCGCTTACCAAGTTAGCGTCGTTAGGAGATCATCATGACCAAATTTTACTACTATGTTAGTGTTTTTATATCCTAGTGGCCCAACTACCACCTGTTAGTATTACCTGTTACTATTACTGTTATTGATCCCATGCTAAACTAGCTGTTTTTATGTTTTTAATATCTCTAATTTGTTATATATTTTCTCTATGTTAGTGATAATTTCTAATATTTATCGCTTTTTATTTAGAATTATCACGTATGGGACCAAACAAAGGACTGTTCGAAATAGGACCTTTGTCGCTATTCATAAAACTCATTCCGCACTTTTCGATTTCTAAACTTTCTAAGGCATCAAGAAACCTGTTATCATGTACCGGTCTCAACAATTTTGAACATTTATCATTTATTCTATGGTCGTTCCCTGTGACATGTTGAGTGACACTAGATTTCTCCGGCCTATGAAACCGAACATGCGAAACATGTGACTTGTAGCGAGCTAATATAGTCCGTTTGCTTTGACCAACATATTTTATATCACACTCCTCACAGCTTATTTCGTAAATCTCAGACTTTCCTTTTTCCAACGTCTGGTCTTTCAGACTGCCAAACACTTGTTGAAATGTACGTGTAGTTTTGAAAGCCACTTTTATATTCAATTTTTTGAAAGTTTGAATCAACCCATTGGTCTATTTAGGTTCATATGGAAGCATTATGCATTTTGAATTTTTTCCTTTTCGAAAAGTCGAGGCATTACGAAGACACTCTCTAAATTTTTGTTTTCTAATTAATTTATCCACTATGTTTGATGGAAAACCGTTGCTTTTAGCCACCTCCCAAACAACTTTTTTTTCAATCTCATATCTTTCTTTGCTCGAAGCACTACGATTTCTTGTCCATAGACAGACGAAGAAAGGTATGAGATTAACAAAAAAGTTGTTAGGGTGGTGGCTGAAAGCAACGGGTGTCCATCAAACATAGTGGATAAATTAATTAGAAAACAAATATTTAGGGAGTATCTTCGTAATGCCTTGACTTTTCGAAAAGAGAAAGATTGAAAANACCAATGGGTTAATCCGACCATTCAAAAATTGAATATAAGAGTGGTTTTCAACAAGCCCAACAACTGTTGGCAGTCCGAAAGACAAGACGTTGGAAAAAGAAAAGTCAACGTGAATCATTTTGTAGGTTAAGGATATATTTTTGTTGTTGTCTTTTCTTAGAGTTCGTAGGTACCTTTCCATTCCAAAATTAAAATCGATAGTTTTAAATACACATTTGTTTGAGTGAATTTCATCAAAGGTCGCTATTATTACTTGAAAGCACCTTGATAGGAGAAAATGTAGGCATATAAGTTCTTTTTACGTTCAAGCCAAGTCAAAATTTCGAATAAAACTATCAATAAAAAGATTTCATTATGATGCGGACATTATAACACTGTATTTATTCGCAATTCAGTTTTTTCGTGTAAATGAACTTATTATTATTACTCTTATGGCAAGTGTATCAAGTTCAGTATCCGGAAAATTGAATGGCCGACACTTAATGAAAATCCATATCAAATCTTACTGATGAACTTCACTATGATATTTTCACTATGATGGGTCTAAAACATTAACTTCATTAGTAATTTTTTGAATGTTTGGATTCGTATTTATGATTTTTACAGCTATATGTGCTGAAAGAGCATTAGTGAAATACTCATCCGGGGGCGAAATGATTCCTTTGGCCACCCCACGGAAAAGAGTAGATATACGACCTCACAACTCACAAATGCTGGAGTGGAAAAAAGAACGGTAAAAGCGAGTGCTAACTACTGTCAGTCCGTTCGCTTTTCTATAATGAATGAGTTCCTGCATTATATTTTCATGAAATCTCGTCTCATACACCCTTTATACGTATACAATCGATGAGCAACATAACATTATCTGATTTTGGCAATAGGGTTCAATATTTTTTCTTTTAAATAAAATATATAGCCGACGTGAGCGAAATAAAACTTGGACGATCACGGCCTATATGTCTCTGAACGTGTGTGGAATTATAATAACATAATATCAGTGGTGTGTACATTAAAAGGCAGCGTAAATCGACAAGTCATGGTTGAAAGTTCTTTCATGACTTTTACTCATAAACTTGTTCAACTCTTCCTCAAGATGTTCTAGCGCACAATAAAATGTATTTTGCCATTCATTGCTTCCGACTTCCATTGTCTAAAATGATATAAATTGATTTGAAATCCCTGAAAGAATCTGTAAAACAATTAAAAAGATTAGCTGAAAAATAACAATTATATAATGTTATTTCATTATAATTTCAGTTTTTTGCTTAATAAAATTGTTCTTTCAGCTAATCTTCATATATTTTTTTACATATTCTTTCAGGGCTTCAAAATCAATTTATATCATATTAGACAATGGAAGTCCAAACTAATGAAATGCACCACGAAACATTGTCAACCACCTTCAAACAAAATGTATTTTTCCAAGTCGAATGGTTGTTTAAAAGTATAAGTGACTGCAGCATGGAAATTTAATTCACAATTTTTTTATCAATGAATGATTATGTGAAAGGATTTCTGAACCTGCATACTCTGGTAATGAGATGTTCAACAACTTACCTCTGGGTATAATAAGTCCGAAGAACAATAAGATTTGGAGTAGAATTGATCTACTCGTCAAGTTATTATATGATATTGAAAGCATTAACCGCTATAGCTTTGGAATACATCAATTGTTATGAGTACACCAGATATTGTATTTATTGAGAATCGAGCAGCAAATAGTCAGGGAATCATCTGAAATTTCACAAATTGCAAAAAAGAATATTTCATTTTCGTGAGCCCAAGGCCGGTGACATACTTAGCGATTTCCGAGCGGTTTTTTCCAGCACGGTTTCCGAACGGAAATTGCTGGGTAAAAATCACTACAGTGAGTACCTGACAGTGTCCGCGATTTTCGAGCGATTTCCTAGCGGTCCGGGTTTCTGACTGGAGGGGAAACATTCCCTTGACGTCCTCTAGTATCGTTCGCACCTTCAAAGCAACCACAATGAAGTCTGCTGCTGCTGCTGCGATATTTTACCATCAAATGGTGGTATCCTTTTGCGTTTTGGGAACAGAAGATGCTCTTGCTGGAAGATGCCACCCAAGAAGGTACGACGTGCACCCGTACCACCGAAAGAGAAACCAGAATACGAAAAAAATCAGAGAATATGCAGACAAGTTTTTAACCTATTACTGAATGTCCATAAAGTCGTTGGATGAACTTGTGGCAATTGTTCGACCTTTGCTACAGGAATATTGCACCAGAAGAGTACCTATCAGCGTTGAAGAAAGGCTTACTGTCACATTGAGATCAGTTCAAGTTTATAAAATAATGTATTGATCACATATTTCTTCTAGACGGAGACATGACCAACACATATCTTATGGGAAACTTGAAAATACATAAAATCAAAATATATATTTGTAGTACATACTCGCTTTTGTCCCACAAACAAGGGTGATTTTCTACGCTACGAATTAAAGTTTTCTCTTCCATGCCGAAACCGCTCAAAAACAGCCAACACTGTTCCATGGGTTCTCCCTCTACTTGGTCGCCCTTGCCCTCCAATTGTCGCTCGGAATCCGACGACCGTTCGGCTGTCAAAAATTGTCACTGTTAAAAATTGAACACGCTGGCATGTTTCCTTTGAATGCATGTATTGGCTTGAAATTAAAAACCGCTAGTAAACCGCGCTGGAAAAACCCGCTCGGAAATCGCGAACTGTGTCACCGGTCTTAGATAGTGGTGAAGTTTTCTGGTTTTTAAACTTATAGTTAGTTTTCATTCTGAAATATTTGCAATGAATTGTCGTTTTCTTCATTTGACGAAAATTTTACAGAACGGTTGAATCACAAAATACGTTATGATGTGCTGTTCATTTTTTTATTCGAAATTCAAAGAAGTCAATAGGTTTACTCATTTCGTTCTCAAGATCGATTGATAGAACCTCTAATGTAGAATACATTCACGCATATTTTTCCAACCAAGACGTGTTCCTGGAGATGAAGTAGACTTCAATTTCTGAAGATGCTAGCTTGGTTGGAAAAACGCGCTTCGAAAAGTGTGTTGCGGTATTTGGGAGCAGGACTTGTTTTCGTTTGATATCGATAATTTGAAAAACTTGAATCATTTTGACTTCAAAATACCTTCGTACCTAAAGAATTTTTTTCAACTAATTTTAATATAAAAATGTTTCGAAAACGTATTTCGATCTGCAAACTGGAAATACTACAACTTTACATTTTAAAATTTGAATATTATTCATTTATGAATGAAGCAATCAATTGTGGTGTATTTACAAGTCAAAAGTGAAAATTACATTTGAGGGTACGTTGAAACGCAAATTAATAATTTTTCTTACGATCATTCACAATGTAGGGAATGATGAACTCATAGTGTGTAAATTAAAATGTATGTTGGATAGAATAGGTCGATACTCGATAAAAATATTCAAATAAACACTAATTCATATAATTTACAGGGAGATTTCCACTGTAAGGGTTTTACAAAAACCACAACAACATTACGGTTCAATCACTTGAATAATTATTTCAACTACATGAAAGACCAGACACATTGGGTTATCCAATGAGTTATAGTGTGACGGATTAGTAAAAAGCTGAATTCATATTTCAATTCTGGAAACTGTTGTTATGTTCCTTTATGCATGATTTGAATATTTTTCTGGATTGACCTGTGTTAAATATCAGATTTGATCCACATTGAAATTCATATGTATCAGATCTATCTGACGCCAAACACCCATATTTCTTATTTTTGATATGCATGTTAAAGTTATTATTGGTTATACGCCGTGCTTACACCTTCATTTGGAAAAGACTTATAAATCTTTTTAATATTGTAATTTCAATTCAATTGCATAGTTTTTCAGGCAATGAAAAATCTAATGCATTGCTTTCATTACCTTTATTGATCGCAATCGCGAAATGAATATTATGAAACTAATCGCAATCAACAATGATTATGATAGCAGTCTAGTAGAATATACCTGGCCCAAAAAAACTATATGGTCATACCGTGAAACAAAATCACCCGATTTCAAGAAACAAGGATGAGAATTACAAGAAGTTTTCTTATCTGGGCCAACCTAGCATAAAAATTTGCGAGTTCTCACAAAATAAAGATTTAAACATGGCTTGTAAACCAATAACTCCAGCAAGCATATAAAAAATAAAGACAAGAGTTTGGTGTCAGATAGATCAGAGGTTTATAGATTATCATGATGATCGATCATATCCGATGTTTCACATAGATCAAACTGGAAGAATATTTGAAGCATCAGAACAATCAAATTACGTATATTCTGATGAACGAAGCTCTCAGTGCCTTCAAAACCAACCTCATCGACTCTGTATCCATCTCTAGATGGAATCTGGTTCTGCATTGAGGATATAGAGGTGATTTCGAATTGGGGCGAAAGTAACCAGATTCAATTCATTACCACGATAACCAAGGCATCGGTTTTCTCCAAAAAGATAAATGACATTATTATATGTCAAGACGAACTATTCCGCTTTTTACTTCGATAAGTTTGTTGGAGGTTGAAATGGACACCAATGTCTTGGCACGATCAAGTCGTTGGAATTGCAGAGGCTGCTTCTCAAAATCTTGGAACACTGTTAAAAACCAGATAACTGTTTACTCCTCAACAACTCTCGATGCTTTATGAAGCTTCTTTTCAGACCTTCTTTGTAGTATTGTTCTCATGTATGGTGGTGCTCCGCCCCTAAGCTGCTGGACTCGATACAGAGAAGGCCTGATTGGAGACACGAACATCACTTGCAACCTTGATAATCTGAAACATCGAAAAAATGTAAGCCTTCTTGATTCCCCCGGCAGCTCGGCTCACCTCAATTTAGACCTTTTTAAACTTTTCCATTCATAGAATGGCTATCTTCTGAAATAAACACCTGGAGTCCATTTTCCCAAATTAATATGATCAATACTAATTTCATTGAAACTTATGGTATTTTCATTCACGGTCACAATTGAACCATTCGTCGAATTGTGACATCAGCAAATTATCCCATGCTCACCTGGATTTGTTATACAGGGTGTTCTATTTGAAAAAAATTACTTCCAGTCATTTTCTCATGTGATCAAAGTATCTGCATTTTTGTAAGACCCCGTATGAAGCAAATAAAAACATGACTTGAAGTGAATATTTTCATGGTAATAATCCAGAGAGTTCAAACAGCGTTTATAAAAGTAGATGTTTGGTAAAAAAATCGAAATTAATTTATATCTTCCAATCCATAACCATAACAGATAGAACTTCATAGTAGAAGCGGCTACGCTGGATCATCTAAAATATTTTAGGCGGGTGGGTCATATCAATTTATGCATACTTTATAATTTTCAGGTTGATCCGTTGTCTGGTTTGTCAGAAACGTCTAATTAACGCTCATCGTGAAAAGCCCTGTATAACAGTAAGTAGTTACACCAGCTGATGAAGCTACAATGTGGCGAGTAGTATTTCATTTTCAAAGCTCTAAAAAATTAGCGATATGAATTTAACGAAATTACAAAATCAAAAAAAACAAACATTTGTTGCTGATTAGCTGCTGGAACGTTAGTTTCGTTTCTCGAACCGATCGCAAAAATCGACAATAGTCCTAGCTTTCTGTTAAGATAGTGTGAAACTGACTAAAATTTGAATTCATGAATCAAACAAATGTGGAAAAATTTGTTGCTAATTTTTTTCTGTAAGATGCTACAAAGAAAGAAGAAAAAAAAATTATTTCCATTTTGTTGTCAAATTAGAGAGCGTCCACGCTAGCTCAACTCTGTCTGAACTTTTTTGTCATGAAACTTTAATTTATATTTGTTGCTGATCATAAAACGCACTGACTGAGTGCAGAGAGTCAGCAATAAAATCAAAACCGAAAGTCGAAAGAGTTCAGAGATCGCCAATCGTAAGGGTAAGGGAGCCAGACTCCAACCTGTTCGAAATCAAGATAGCTGTCAGATCGGTATGCCTACAAACCGGTCTCGCTAGCTTTACTCTCGATTTTTTGCTTCTCATAAAACACACTGACTGGGTGCAGAGAGTCAGCAACAAAATTCAAACCGATAGTCGAAAGAGTTTGGAGACTGGTAAACCAATAAACCGGTCAATCTACCTCAACTTTCAATTTTTCCGTTAGAAACTTTGCATAATAATGGGTTGCTGCTCGTAAAATGAACTTACTGAATATAGAGAGTCAGTAGTAAAATTAATACCGGAAGTCGAAAGACTTTGGAGACTGGTATACCTACAAATCGGCCACGCTAGCCTAATCTCGATTTTTTGGTATTTGTTGGTTTACCAGTCTCCAAACTCTTTCGACTTTCGTTTACAATTTTGTTGCTGGCTCTCTGCACTCAGTCAGTGCGTTCTATGACGATCAAAAAATATTAATTCAAGTTGGAAGACAAAAGAGTTGAGAGTTAAGCTAGCGTAGACGCTCTCTAATTTGACTTTGTTAAAAAAATTAAATTATTTTTTTCTATTTTTTTGTAGCATCTCACAGCAACAAATTGATCTTCATTTGTTTGATCCATGAATTCAAATTTTAGTCAGCTTCACGTTATCTTAACAGAAAGATAGAACTGTTGTTGATTTTTCGCGATCGGTTTGAGCAACAAAATTAACGTTCTAGCTAGTAATTAGCAACAAATATTTGTTTTTTAGATTTTTTAATTTCGTTAAATTCACACCGCCAGTTTTTTAGAGCTTGTAATATGAACCATAGATGTAAAATGTATAATATATAATTTCTCTATTCATAAAGGGTCTTGAAAAAATATACATACTTTTTCAGATTGACTTTGTCCAGATAATCTTATTTCGATTTCGAACCGTTTTTGAGATGAACTGTTTCAAACAGAAACTGACGTGGTTTCCTTGTATGCATCACTCATTTTTTTAATTTAACAGATCCTGTTAAGAGGCCATGGGAGCACGTGACTAACATATTATCTGTCAACGATATTTTCATCTCTCTTCTTACTTTACTCTCTCTAGCCAAATTAATCAAAGACGCACGTCCCTGCTGGCGGGTAGCGGAAGTAAGCACTCGAAATAAGTGCGACGAGAATATAGTACATCATATCTTATTGAATGCCCACATTCGCCTGTTCATCACTTGGCAACGCTGCGCTGGTGAAGTCATGTGCAAATTTTCAATCTTATTTTAGGTTTCTCTTGTTTGCAGTTGAGTAGTTTGTGATTCAAAAGAATTTAGCTTTGTGGAAAAAAAATGAAATTTTTATTTTTTATCAGAATAGGTTTGTGAAATCAGTATATTTGTGCATTTTATGCTTGGCCATACTTCTAGACTAGCTGTTTATGTAAAGAGTTACGAAAAGTTTAACGCAAGTAGCACAAGTTACAAAAAATGAAATCCTATCGTGTTACATACACGATTTATTCTAATTTCATTAAAACATTGTTTTCATTATTTTTCAATGATAAAGTATCGAATCTACAAATATTTTCACTAATCAAGGATGATATGCATCACATAGCTTGTCACTTTGGCGTCTTCTATACATTCATTTTGCTCCATTTACTTTGAGTGATTTCATAGAGGCAGAAGAGGTAGAGTAATGACTGATCAGAGTTATGAATGGAAATTTGTTCTTGTGTTGTGTGATTTCCGAGTTGAAAAGTATGATAAATCACTGAACCGAGACAAGAAATAGCAAATGATATAAAAATATAGTTATAAAAGGCACATTCGGTAATCATTTACAAAAAATAAAACATGTCGTGATTGTTTACGAGAAGTGAGGAGGAGTTTTGTTTTCATTAATTTCATAAATATATTTTTATATCATTCCGTTATTCTAAGCAAGGATCAATCATTTTTCCTTACTTTTCAACTTGGAAATCACTTTACGCAAGTATCTACAAATTCTGATTCGAGACTAGATCCAGTGATTTTTTATCTTTTTTCACATTTCAAAATCACTCGATTTTATTTATAGATGTCAAATCAACAATTTATGTGATAAACATAATTGATTAGTGGAAATGAACTGTGACTAATACTCAAATAGAGTTTCATTGAAAACAATAAAATATAACGTTGAATGAGCGAAAAGTAAAATGAATCACATTTCTATGAAACATATATTTCATTTT
>NW_019289930.1:21723-96308 GCF_000500325.1 Leptinotarsa decemlineata
ATTTGCAAACGACAAGACATTATTGTATGTTACACCTAGATCCTTGACTTCTTGGCAGCTCTCAAGAGCTTGTCCATTTATCATATATTCAAATTCAATAGGATTTTTTTGCGTGATATAGTCATTGTGGTACCTTTTTTAATATTGAAAAATAACTCATTTTCACAACTCCACCCATACACATTATGTATATCTTTTTGTAGCTTGACAGTCTCTAACATTTTTTATTTCCTTGAAAATCGTCAAGTCATCTGCAAATAGCAAGCAATCTGAGTGATGAAGTACCGAAGCCAAATTATTGACAAACATGATGAAAAGGAGGGGTCCAAGATTGGAGCACTGGGGTACTCCCGAGTTGACACAAAAGTTTTCAGAGGAATTACCATTGTGTTCAACATTAAAAGACCTATCTCTTCAGTAGTTTTTAATTAATTCGATAAAAATATCCGCCAATCCAAAACTATTCAATTTATTGAGAAGAACATCATGATCCACTTTATCGAATGCGTTTTGAAAATCTATGAATACTACGTCTAATTGTGATTTCGATTCCAATATCTCATATGCACGATTGGTAAAAAGAAATAAATTAGTAACTATAGACTTGCCAGCTACAAAACCGTGTTGTGATACAATTTAGCGTAAATCAGCTGTTCAAATAAAATTTAGACGGTGCACACATAATAGAAATGCAGCTATAATTTTCGATATCTATTCGATTTGCAGACTTAGGTATTGGAGTGACTGTGGCCGTCTTCCATATTGAGGGAAACACTTTTGTTGATATTATGACATCAAGGATATATGGTGGAATTCCGTCGATTCCAGCTGAATTCTTGGGTTTGAGCTTTTTAACTACTTTATCATAGTCAGAATTTGTAATTTCATCAATGTCAATTATGCTGTTGATTAAAACTTTATCATACTCGTGATATACATCATAGTTTGCTTTGATTGGTACATAAATTGATGAGAAAAAGTTTCCAAATGCATCAGCTGTTTTATGATTTTTCTACTTCTTCCCCATTCAGTCGATAAATCCCAAGATTAAAATTAAAAGTCCAGAAATTCATGTACGGTATCGAGTTTGTTATTACTAAGATTATGTTTATAACTGATGCCAATAATTTCAGGTAAATTAAAGTCTCCAAAGATATAAGTTTTCTCTACATCATCAATTCTTTCTTGCAAAAATGTGACTGCTGTTTCATATATTTCAGATGAACTATTCGGAGGTATATATAACATGCAGAAAGTATATTACGTAGTATAAATTAGAACTCAATTTACAAAAATAATCTGTTTGAAAAATCCGTTAACCAGCTGTCGCACCCATACGAACGACAACTCTCAAAAGTCGAAACTTGTGCGAGCTAAGGAATAACGAGGTCTTACCTTTTAACGTGTGATTCCTAACACGGATCGGTCGATAGCAAGTGAAAATCGATAGTCCAGCCTAGGGCTCGAACCAGCGACCAACACGGCGGTCGATTTGAGTGAGTGAACACAGCACCCACGTCGAACCGACCGGTTACCGTCCGATGAATACAAGGAAACCACTTCAGTTTCTGTTTGAAACAGTTTATCACGAAAACGGTTCGAAATCGAAATAGGATTATCTGAACAAAGTCAATCTAAAATCGGATGTAGAGTTCAAGAATGTGTAAATATACGGGGTGTGTCATTAGAAAGAATTGACTTCCACTCAGATCAAAGTATCTGCATTTTTTTAACACCCTGTATGAAGCGAATAAAACCATGACTTGCAGATTTCTATGGTATTAATCCACTCCATTTCGAATGTGATTGTCTCACGACTAAAGGGATCAAGCAGCGTTCAAAAAGTACATGTTTGGTAAAAAAATCGAAATTAATTCATATCTTTCATATGGAAAAATATGACATAGAGTTGATGACGAAGTGATGAGAAATCGTAATATATTATATACAGGATGTTTTTTTTAATCAAATTAGCCTCTACTTTATAGTAGAAGCGGCAACGTCGCAATGTTAAAAATATTTTAGGTGTGTAGATCATATTAATTTATGCACACTGTAAAATTTTCAGGTTGATCCTTTGTCTGGTTTGCCAGAAACGTCTAATTAATCGTGAATCGTGAAAAGTCCTGTAAAAAAGACATTGTAGAATGAGTCTGTTGTATTCAATATTACTTAGCAGATCTCCATCAACTGTACAGTGGTACCTAAATGAATCATTATCAAGATCAGTTTTTATATTTCCGATATGAATGATGTTTTCACATGTTGATTCGTTTTTTTTAATGCTCACATTTCGTTGACTACTTTGGAACTTTGTTCACAGGTACTGGCACTATTACTGAATGTAATGTCATATTGTATTTCCAGTGTAATTTTTTTTGTATATATAACCCAAAATATTGAGGGACGTTATCATCGAAAGCATTTTTTTACATTTATTGACATACTGTTGTTGAAAACAAACTTATCATAGTTTAAAATGTCACTGGAGACAAGACAATTTCTACATCGAATAACTTTTTTGATACAATCAGGAAGATTCGTTTGCCAATAAACAAAATAAACTATTGTACATAGTTATTTTGAATGAATTTCAATCTGGAAATTTTCATCATATCCATATTCTGTACCTTATTTCAGTGAACGCTACCGATCGTTGCATGTTTTTCCACTAACTCATATTTTCCTTCTTTAGCTGGATCTACAACTGCAAGATGACGCTGGCGGTGACCTCAGCAGTTTTATTACAAACGGAGAATGGGATTTGCTGGGTAAGACTACCGATTCGAATATACAAACATTGTGAATAGCATATATAGCATGTGGAAGATCGGTGTTACATAATGCATGGCCTGGTGAATGACACAACATTTATAAAATGAAAAACGTCCCTGGTGACGATACTGAACGTTTTTTGAATGAGATATATAAGGAGGAGTAATTCAGCATATTTATATTTTGTTCATTTTCAAAACGAAGGAAATCCTATTACAATAATTGAGATCATGGGGGAGATCAATGATACAAATTATTATTTTAATAGGCGGTTTGAAATTGGATCCTCATCTCCTTCGATAAACTCCTTACACAATATTGATATCGCAACCTGAAAAGTGAGTGGGTCTATATTCGAACCTTTACTACAATACACAAGGGTTTATTGTGGCTCACACCAATTCAAACACAGCCAAAAAAATCCAGCTTCTCAACGAATCCAACTAGCTTATTTGATGAGTGATCTTCCAGGTCAGATGGCAATAGTGAAACTCTGCTAAACTCTGATTCGATCTGCAGCAAGACAGATACAAAGTATGTGCTCCGTTGTGCTCTGAAATTCTTCTTGTTTGCAAAAGCATAAAGTGATGCCAATGAAGGTTCTGGTTCGATGAAACCAGAGCCTATCAATTACAGTCTAGGAAATACTTCATCAAATTTCGTTGATAACAAAGAAACATTAAAATATCAAGGATGTAATCCAGACTTTTGGTTTGTGTATAATAAACACCACGATGACTATCAACTTGAAGTTCCTTGAAGAAAATCATAGAAAACGAAATTCAATGTATTCTACTGATATGAAAATGAAATATCATAAGAGCACTGAAGAAAATCAACGACGACTACTCTTGAGGTGTTGAACGGGGCAAGATATGAAAGACAGAATTTGTATGAAAAGGAATCAGTTTAAGTACTCGAGGTCAATGGTGTGACATCATGACCATAGAGAGGGCACTATCACCTTTTCTGTTGAATAGTAAAGGGTAACTTGTAACCCGTTGTTTTCACATGAAGCAGAATACTTGAAACTGTACAATGAGCTGAAGGCAGATTCAATGCCCGTGGATAACACAGTTCCGTACAACTTTCAAAAAGATTTCAAAATCATCATACCACGTAGAGAAGACTGGCAAAACGGCCAACCGGTGAAGGCGGAAGATACTTGGTATACAGATGGCTCAAAGACCCCAGAAGGAGTGGGAGCTGGTATATACGGACGCAGAGGAAAGACTAGAATCGCTCTCAGCCTCGGACATAATGAAACTGTGTTCCAGGCAGAAGAAGCGGCCATCGAACACTCTATAGGGAAAATAAACAGGCAGAAGGTCACAAATGAAACCATTGCCCTTTTCTTCGACAGCCAGGCGGCAACTTAGGCGCTCAGCTCATTTCAAGTCTTCTCAAGACTGGTGGGAAGCTGTCTGAGCGCACTCAAGGAGCTAAGTACCCAAAATAGGGTCACTCTAACTTGGGTACCCAGACATGAGGATCACAAGAGCAATGAGGATGCCGATGTTCCAGCCTGTGAAGGCGCATCCAGGGTTATGATTGGCCCAGAACCTTTCTGCGGGGTAGCGAAAGCATGTATAAAGACATCCATAAACTCATGGATGCAAGCCGAATCGATGGATTGGTGGAATAAGCTCCCAGGAATGAGGCAGGTGAAAGAGTTCATAAAGAAATCATTGCCCAGAATCACGGAAGACCTGCTAAACCACAACCGTAAGGTTGTAAGGGTAGTGGTAGGTCTACTAACGGGCATAGCTGACTCAAGGAACATACGAGTAACATGGGTCTGACATAAGAAACCCAATGCAGTTTATGTCAAGAAGAGGAAGAAACCTCACTGCATGTGCTCTGTGAATGCGAAACAATAGCAAGGCCGAGACACGCAAGATGCGGTGAAGAGAAACCAGTCAGTGTCTCATCAAAGAGATCAAGCTAGACAATGAGCTCTAACAACCAAGAAGTATCACAATAGCTCCACGAAAATCTAATTTATTCTAAACCGTTGTTCGAAATATATTTTGATTCTCTATACAACGACCCTCTTTATTTTGAATTCGGATAACCGGTTGCGGAGTTATTGGAACAGCTTCAATGTTAGTTATCACAGGTTACACACAGTTTGAAATTTTTAAGAGATAGAAATTGTTCACGGAAATGAATCAGAATATTGAGAATGGAATTAAATCAAAATGTTTGACAAAAAAGCGCATTTCTGTTTTTAATTCGATTTGGACAGATGACGAAGAGCTCGAACATAGACCCAACAAAAATTCGAGGAAACAATATATAGCTGTCGGAGAACAACAAATACCTTGTATTGATACTTGATCTCAAGCTGACTCGAAACCAACAACTAGAAAGAGTAGAAAAAAGAGCGGTGGTAGCACTGTTGCCGGGCAGATCGACTTATGAAAAAACATAGTGGCTAAACATATGATAACATATTTCCCTATGGTCTGATGGCAAGAGATGACACAAACTCTCGCTATTAACAAACTAAGCAGGTAAAAAACAATTAATTGAACACATAAATCGACCAAAGAAAGTTAAACATTGATGGATTTTTTTGGTTTGACAAATGTCATACCTTCACATAAATGTAATTTTTCAATGGGCATGATGATTTGATAATCTTTGACTCTAAAGGGAGGTAGGTAGGTAGGTCTAAAGTGAGTGGGTCTATTCGACCTTCCACCGCAACCCATAAGGGTTAATTGTGGCTCACACCTATTTACACTCGGCCAAATAAACCCAGCTTCTCAACGAAGCCGATTAGTAAGTGGTAAGTGGTCTTTCAGGTCAGATGGTGAGAGTACGGATCTACCGAACTCAAAGAACCTGATTCGGTCCCCAGCGGGGCAGACACAAAGTATATGCTCTGCAGTTTCATTATTTTCCAGACAGAGGCGACACACACTTTCTTCCGACAGTCCAAGTCTCTGCATGTGATGATTCAAATGACAGTGACCTGTAAGAAAGCCTGTTAGACATCATAGTTCATCCCTATTGTAGTTCAACAACTGTTTGAAATCAAGCTTTGAAGAGTGAATAAACGCCTTGGAGTGAGCCAATCCTGGAAGATTCTGCCAGAAGTCTATAACTCTTCTTGCCATCCAGGTGTTAAGTGTTTGTTTGGCAAAGCCCAAAGCGACGCCAATGACAGGTTCTGGTCCAATGAAGCCGCTTGCAGCATCCTCCTTTGCAAGAGAGTCAGCAGCTTCATTGCCTTCCAGGCCAGTATGGCCAGGAATCCAGACCAGAGACCTTCTGTTTCGTCTTCCTATCGAGGAGAGTCTTTTTTGGCAGTTTGCTACCAATTTAGACGTTGCTCGGTGGGAGCCAAGAGCTTCCAACGCCGCTTGACTGTCCGAAAATATTTTTATTGACTTGTGAGTGAGGTTGGATTTATCCAATCTCTCCGTACACAATTCAATAGCGTAAATTTTCGCTTGAAATACAGTCGCATAAGTTCCTAGGCAGGTAGATAACTCTGTCCTGGGTCTGAGACTGAAAACACCTGCACCAGAACCAGAAGGTGTTTTTGATCCATCTGTGAACCAACAACTATCTGCTCTTAATATTTCCTTCTCCCTCTGGATCCAGTCCTCTCTATTCAGGAATAGTACTTTATAAGGCAGTTCGTAGTTGACAGCTGGAGGCATAAAGTCAGAGGTCATTTCCAGAATGCTGTGACTCCCAATGTCAACCAACAGTCTGTTGCACTTTGCATTGAATTGGTTTGTGCAATTGGCAATGTGCACAAGTCTGTATGAAGTCCATCTAGCCTCTCTTTCCAGAAAAATGTGGAGAGGATGTAGATCTAGATGAATCTCAATGGCCGCTGATGGTGTGGTACTGATGGCACCACTGATAGCCAGACAAGCCTGTCTCTGTGGGACAGAGAGCTTCGCTTGGGCCGTTTTCTGTAAAGCTTTCGGCCACCAAGCAATTGCACCATACGTGATCATTGGTCTGACAATCATCACGTGAATCCAATGGATTTGTTTGGGACCTAAACCCCAAGTTTCATCACAAATCCTTCGACATGTCCATAGAGACAGTCTGGTTTTGTGTAAAACTTTTTCCAAGTGAGCGTTCCAGGTGAGTCTTTTATCAAGGACAATGCCAAGATATTTCACCTCCGTTCCAAATGGAATGACCACACCATCGAGGGAAAGTGGCGTTAGATCGTCCAATTTCCTTCTCTGGGTGAAGGGGATTAACACAGTTTTGCTGGGGTTGACAGACATTTGCTCCCTTAGGCACCAACTGTGAAGAACGTCCAACGCGTTTTGGAGGATATTACAAGCTACCCTTCCCGACGTAGGCCTTTGCCAGGATGACAAGGTCATCTGCATAAGCTTGCAGATCAACTTTTCTTCTGTCGAGGGCATCAAGCAGACTATCCACCAGGAGCGACCACAGAAGGAGAGATAGTACCCCACCTTGAGGGCAGCCCCTGGTGACCCTGAACCTGATAGCCTCGCCTTGAAGAGTCGTAGTTGCAGTTCTGTTTACTAGCATGGCATAGATCCAGCCAGTTATGGTCGATTCTATACCCTTTCTAGCCAGATACAATCCTATAGATTTAGGTAGTGCATTGTCAAATGCTCCTCCGATATCAAGAAATACAGCAACCGCAATCTTCTTGTTGTCAAGGGATTGGGAGATTTTCTCAACGAGGTTGTTCAATGCTGAATCTGTCGATTTGCCGGTTTGATAAGCATATTGGTGGTTATTCAAAAGGGATGCATATAATGCTACCCTCCTGATATGTCCGTCCAGTATCCTCTCAAGTCCTTTCAGCAGGAAGGATGTAATGCTGGTTGGTCGTACCGATTTGGGGTGTGTGTCTCTCCGGCACCCTTGCTGCCAACCAACTGGGTGGTATATAGTTCTACGCCAGACTAGCTCTATACAATTTTGTGAGAATAGGGAAAATTATTTCCAGTCCGTTTTGTAGAAGAGCTGGAAATATACCATCCTCTCCGGGAGATTCGAAGTGCTGAAAAGACTTGATAGCCCATTCAACTGCCGGTGCTGTGATAACCTTTTTTGCGACGTCCCAGTCGTTCTTTTTTGGGCGTTTAGCGCCTTCGAAGATGGGCGGTCTGTTGTTATCAAGAGTCAGATTTCCAGGAAAGTGGTTTTCTATCAAAAGCTCCAACGTTTCTTTACTGGAGGTCGTAAAGATTTCATCGGGTCGTTTAAGCGACCCAATTTCAGAAGTCGGCTCTCTAGAATCTTGTGAATTCTTGCGCTGCGAGGTGAATCAGTGATACTCTCACAGAACTTCCTCCAAGACTCCCATTTTGCCTTTCTAATTTCCTTGTTGTATGACGTCAGAGTGGTTTTATGAAGCCCCCAGTTACCTGACTCTTTAGCTCGATTGAATAGTCGTCGAACTTCTTTTCTTTTATTTTCAAGGCTTTTGTTCCACCAAGAAGAGTTATGGTTATCTCTTTTGATCCTCGGTGGACAGTTCTCATGATAGGATGAGATCACTGCTTCGCAAAATATCGTCGCTACTGTATCCATATCATTACAACTGTGAATAGTACTGAATCCGTCTTCAAAGTACGATTGGAGGGAGTTTTTATACCCCCTCCAGTCAGTATATTTTGAGTCACGATATTCCACTTCTGGTCTTGGACCTGTTTCTATATTGAAAAGGATATATCTATGGTCTGAACAAAAAGGTTCAGTAGATACAGACCAATGGTGTATCTTGTTGCTCAATGAATGTGAGCTCATAGTTAAATCTAGTACCTCTTGCCTATTACTAGTGACAAAAGTTGGATCCGAGCCCTCATTAATTACAGACAGCCCGTCCCCTAGTATATAATCAAAGAGTAACTCACCCCTACGGTTTATATTCGTGCTTCCCCACGCTGTATGGTGTGAATTGGCGTCACATCTCATTACTATTTGTAGTTTGTTCCTTTTGGTATAGTTAATAAGTCGTCTAACAGCAAGAGGAGGTACAGTATCCGAATCTCCCGGAAAGTAGGCGGAGCAGGCGATAAAATTCGTCTTACCCTTCTGGCCCGATAGGGAAATTTGGATGGCTACCACGTCTCGGGTGCAGAAGCCTGTAAGCAAGAAATGGTTAATACCTTTCCTGATGACCAGACATGCTCTGGCTATTACCTCATCAGGAATATTGCTAAGTCCGGTTACTCGGCCTGTATTTTCTGTCCATGGTTCCTGCAGGAAGGCAAGGTCGATTAATTCATCTTTGAAGTTTTTTCCAAGGACGTAAGAAGCGACCTTGGCATGTTGTAAGTTTGCCTGCAAACACTTGAAGATAACAAGTGTTGCCGCAAACTTAGAACTCTAAAGGGAGAGTTGATTGATACAATTTTCATTATTATCATTATGTTCTTTGGTGTAGTTCCAATAAGTTACTGTATATACTGCTGCAATGTCAGTTCTCTTATTCATACAATCAGAAGACTTATTGGTTTGAACCATTTTAAGGAAAAGGCGTTTGGAAATATTTTTTTCTGTATGTAAAACTTTGATATTGGAGTAATTTGGTTCATGTCCTGTTTCGATAGAATGTAGCGCTAATGCACATGATTTCTTATTAAGCTTTATATCACTTTTATGTGAAGTTATTCTATCTTCAAGAATTCTAGATGTTGTTCCAATAATCCAAATTACAATTGTTACACTGAACGCATTGGTCCTTCTCGAGATCAATAATCAGCCAAAAGGGTAAGGGAGCTGGACTCCAATCCTGAATAAAACAAAGATGACCTTCTACCACAATTGTTACAAGGAATGTTATAAATCACATTCGACTTTTTTGTAGTGTCCGTTTTATCTTTCAATTTGGTATACAAATTCGTGATAGTTTTGATATTTTTTTGGCATATTTTGACATTTTGTTCATTATGAAAAAGTATTATGATATTTGAAGATAAATTTCTAAGATTAGGTATAGATTTATAAGAAAAATTGATAGGTGAACTATTATTACATAAATTTCTGTTGATTACATGGTAATTTGTATTACTGCCAGTATTGAAAATTATTTTATTGAGAAGTTTTCTGGGATAGGAATTTGCGATCAATATGTCTCTAAGAAGTCTGAGATTTTTTTGCTTGAGGGAAGGGTGTACTTTTTTCAAACACAGTATTAAATTGATTTTAACTGATTTTTCATGAAGAGAATAGTAATTGATATATTTTCCTGAATTAGTAGGTTTGACATATCAATCAGTGATCAAGGAATTATCAGTTTTACGGATAACTCTTGTATCAAGAGAAGGAAGAGTCTGATTATTTTCTATTTCGATAGTGAATTGCAATTTTTCATCATATCTATTGACAACATCAAGAATTTCATGAGATTTGTCACAAGGTATTGCACAAATGACATCATCAACGTATTTCTTTAAAAAAGGAATTTCAAAACTTAGTTTAGGAAGTATGTTTTCAAAAAGATCGTCCATTACATATGTTCAGAGATGTACTATATTGACTTTTTGTTCCTATGATAAAACCAGTAGGGTACTTGACAGACTTGAAGCTGAGAAGCTAATTATTATTAGTCTTTTTGCAAGCATGGTTGTATTGTATTGGCCGGCTAAAGAAGGCATTAACAGTAATTGGCTTTAATCAATCTCTGTTGAGTACCTACGTGCTGTCGTTTTCATTCAATAATGGGTTGCTCAACCGATTTTTTTGTGTAGAAAATCGACCCAATTTAGGATGTTTTCATTTTTGAAGATGAATGCAGATTCCAGCCTCCAGATTCCAAGGACAGAAAAAAAAAGAATAAACCGTCTTCATATCCGGGAAGAAATACGAGGGTGGTCTAAAATGTTTACAACCTCAACATGAATTTCGTTGTTCATCTCATCAAAGTTTCAGCCATTTTGAACGCGCAGTTGTTATATGACAGTCGTTTGAGTGAGTTCATGTGAGTGTTTTTATAAAAATGGACAAAACTGAGTATCTTGCCGTGCCGTCATTGAATATTTATTTTTGAAAGGCAATACGTTTACGCGCATCAAAGATGAGTTGGATTCTGTATATGGGGACTCTGCATCATCATTTACCACAGTGAAATTTTGGGCAACCGAATTTAAACGTGGTCGTAAGAGCTTTGGAGACGATGAACGTAAGAGATGTCCAAAAACTGCATCTACCGACAAAAACTTCGCCAAAGTTCACCAAATGGTGCTGTACGACCGCCGAATTGAAGTGAGAGAGGTAGCAGACTTCATGAAAATGTCAAAAGAACGTGTTTGTAACATATTGAATCAATATTCAGGCATAAGAAAGCCACCCACGCGTTGAGTGTCGCGTTTGCTCTCGTTTGCAAAAACGTAATCGAATGAATATTTCCAACGTTCTGTTGGCGCAGCTTAGGCGCGATGAATCCGAGTTTTGGGACCAATTGATTACTGTAGATGAAACTTGGATACACCATTATATGCCCGAAACGAAAATAAAGTCCAAAGAGTGAAATGCAAAGGGGGAACCCGCCACAAGAAAAACTGTTTTTACGGCTAGGAGAGTGATGACGACTGTTTTTTGGGTTAGTCATGGAGTTATTTCAATTATTTATTTTCAAAAAGGAAAACCCATTACAGGAGCATTCTACGCATCATTACTTGACAAGCTGAAGACAGACCTGTTTCACCAAGACAACGCACCGTCTTACACCTCAGTGGTTGCCATGACGAAAATCCAAGTGGTTTGAACTGCTTGACCATCCACCTTACTCACCAGATCTAGCCCCAAGCGACTTCTTATTCTGTAGAGAAAAACGCCGATTACTATTTGGACGGGTTACAGAGATGGTATCATTGCTGAGGGAAGTGTGTAGAAAAATGAAAATAAAATTTTTGATAAAATGTCTTGTATCTTTGTCAGGTCGGAAACTTTTCTGACCACCCTCGTATGTCTGATTCAGTAATGCAGAATAGTTGACAGAGCAACCCACAGAACAGACAACAAAGGTTAGTCCCAACAAACAGATACGACAGACAAGTTTAACTTTCCTGAACATAACGAACAGCCTGTATCAACTACAAATAAGCAATATATCGTGAAAGGATCATTTCCCCGCTCCCTGTAGGCAAGTGGCAATGTTCATCCTTCGGGTGAAAATCAATTGGACTCCAAACCGCCAACAATTGGCACGTATTTGTCAATATCCAATCAATTAGTGCTATTATTCGAGTCCGGAATAATCAGATGGGAATAACTTCAAAAGCTATGCGACGTAATAATAGAATGACCGTGCATTGCGACTGATTCACGGCAAGATGTCCGTTGGGAGTTTCTGAGCTGTGGAACGATGTCGTGTGACAAATACAGATCCGATGCTATTTTTAGCTGCACACTCATGAAAACTCCGATGTTTCATGAGTTGGCGTTGAAAGCAGAAATAAAACAAGAGTCAGAGTAGTAAACGATCGATTTACGTTAGATTGCTTCGAACGATTGTTATTAACGCCACTAGCGATGAACGGATTTTATTGTACCAACCACTGATTGTTCCAGAATTTGCATAGCAGACGTGTCCCAGTTTTTACAATGATGATTGAATGATATCAATGTGATATTTTGGTCAAGTTGAGGGAATTTTTTATATCTATCAAAGTTCCAAATATGTTCGGAATTGCATTCTGAACAAAATAGATATGGGAGTAGGTTGAACTATGGCAAAGTTGACTATTATTTTTGGGTACTATTGAAAGATAGTATCCAAAGATAGTCAAAAAATAGTATATGACTGTTTTGGTTTCGAAAATATACACGAAAAAAAGGGAATTTCCAAATTATTGTTTTGTCGTATCTGCTTCACTTATGGAGATATTGAAAATTTGTTCACACTCTTCCATTGATACTTTTATTGCTCTATCAGTATACACTGTGTCCAAGAAAAGAATGAACAGCATGGGGATATCGGAAACGGTAAGTGTTACGGGGACTATTGAATTAGAGAAAAGTAGTGCATTCATGTGCTAATAATTTCTCCAAGCTTTATTTTCAAAGGAAATGTAAAACAAATATCACTTTGCCATTGCCACTTTTCAAGGACTACACGATGAAGTAAGTAGAAATTTTCTGGGACGTTTCGTCATTTGGAAAAAATCATCAACTTTGTATTTTTATTCGGGTCGAAACTAAAGTATACCCTGTATACGACTCCATTTTCCATTGTGAATACAGCAACGTATCACAAAATATGATTTCACAACCATTTCTCGCGCAAAATGAAAAGTGATTACTTAACCTGCTTTTCTTCAATTTTAGATAGTATGTGCTGGAAAAAATGACACATAATGTTCTGTTGTCGTAATGGTACTGTTGTTTAGTAGAATTTTTTACATATTACCGTGTGCTCCATCACAACGCTAGAATTGTTTGTGATTATTTGAACCGTCGCTTCCCAGGACCCATAGTGATACTTCCTGGCCTGCAAGGTCCCCCGACCTAACCCCACTAGACTTTTTCCTTTGGGGATATATCAAGAATTGAGTGTACTCTCATAATTTTCAAAACGAAGAAGATTTGCTGAGATTGGTTACTGCATCCTTTAACAATATTGTTACGAATATGTTAACTCAAGTTTTATTTTAGCATCTTGTTATTACATTACAATTACATTTTATGAACTAAACTTTTGATATTGCGACTCATCTTTGTATTTAACAACGCAAAAATTCCGGCAAATGGTAAGTTGAAATTTATTATAAATAAGACGGATAAATTTACTTCATGTATCAAAATATGACATTTTTTTCAGTGCGTACTTCAGTTTAGAGCCATATCTGTCTGTTTAACATCTGTTTAAAATCTGTTTTTCCGTTAATCAGCTGTCGCCCCCATACGAATGATAACTCTCAGAAGTTGAGAAACTTGTGCGAGCTACGGACTAACGAGGTCTTACCTTTTAACGTGTGATTCCTAACACATATCACTTACCGTTTCCGATATCCTCATGCTGTTCATTCTTATCTTGGACACAGTGTATAATCATAGGTCTATTCGGACTTGCGGCACATTCAACTTTGAAACTTTAATATAAACCTGTATTTTTTTAACAACTTTTTTATCAGGGATTTTCATGTATTATCGTAGACTAATAAATCTTACACTTTTTTCGAGAAATCCATGAACATGATCATTTTTCATATAACCGCAAAGCTAATCTTTCATATTCACATTCCAGACGCTCAAACTTCTCTTGATCATCAAATGAATTATCATTTTTCTATAACGCCTCTGATAGTGACTCCAACAGACCCTATCATTACGCTATTGATGTATCCCCCTCAGAGTTCTTGAAAGAGTTTGTATATTCCCGAAACCAAAGTTCGAAGAAATGAAGAAGTCAGACGGCTTCCAGGTGAATAAAACCTAGGCATCGGCTTTTTTTACCATCGTTCTAATCAATTTTCTAAATAAAGTTTAATTTTCCCAGGAACTTCGTAAAAGGATCATAGTAGAAATGATTCAAATCCATTTACAGAATGAAAACAACAGCGACTCATTCTTCTTGAACAAATGCTCAACTGTCATGAAATGAAAAGCATTTGCATGAGAAGCATAGATAGCTCGCCTTAGGAAAACGTCATCTACGAAATCGGCAGAAAACTCAAACCTTACTTGTCGATGATACAAAAGAGTTCTCACGATTATCTGCTGCAGAGCTAAGCTTCAACATCGACAATTCTTGAGCTTTCGTTCAGTTAACTTGCCTTGTAGTGAAAGCTGTAAGCAATGTCTCATTCTGCGGTGTACGTCAAAGCTTGACTTTGCAACAGAGTGCCGTGGGAACTATCATTTATTTTGGATGAGCAATGTTTGAGCTTTTTGTCAATCTGAAGGTGGCACCTTCGTGAGAGATGATGATTACTCAAACTCAGTTTTGTCCTTTAAGGGCGGTTGTGTTCAATTATGCATTCGTGGTTCAACTCAACACCCCTCATGTGACATATAGCAGGTAGAACAGCGTTGTCTGGAATTGGGTTACGGCCTTTGGTTCAAAACTCTGAAAAATAAGAAAAAATATGAATCTGTATAAGAAGATAGGCTCTCACGACCGGAGTCACGATTGAAGAGAACGAAAGTCGGGCTGCTAGGCCGTGGTCGAATGGAATTTGTAGTACCAAACGTTTCGTCTGGTACTGCGGCAGGCATCATCAGTGGTAGGTGCAATGACTGTGAAGGCAACTCTCTGCAATGACTGACTGCCGCCTGAGTATCTGCTAAGACTTCGAGACACCGTTTTCTCTAATATGAATGGGTATTCAAGTAAAATGGGCATCTGTTAATTTTATTTTGATAATAGTTTTCAATTTTCCTGATTTGATGACTGCATGAGGTGCCAGAGAAATCACGAATAATACTTGAAATATTCACTAAATTTGACTGTTAGTTTTTGCTGAGACTTCGAGAAACAAAACTTTTGGTACTACCTTTCGATCACGATCTACCAGACCGAATTTTGTTCTCTCCAATCGTGATTCAAGAAATGAAAGTCTATGTTCTTATAATTTGGTAACTATGAATAGCTTTGATTCAGGAGAAATAAATTCGAAAACAAATTGAAGCCAATACTCATTTTTCGTAAAAAATAAAACCGCGAGAATCGATATGGGGGCCGATGAAAGTTTTTTTTTTGAGTTTCTGTACTTTCATACCGCTTTTGTTTGTACCTAACGTTACTGCAGTTTCGTCCAATAAGGACATTTTCAAACTTATACATTAAACTGAAAATGATTGATTTCACATTAGCCCTTATATAACATCACTGTTGGTAATAATAGAGGTACTTATGTTAATTGAGTAACTGAATTTAGTTTACTTGTGACAATTTGGATATGCTAATTTGAAAACCGGTGAGTAAACTAGATCGATTTGCACCCGCAATGTTCATGCTTATGAATTTCCAAAGATTTCAAATAAATGAGTTTGCAACCCTGCCTTGCATAGTCCAAAATTTCCATATGGTTTAGATTCGGGGACTTGTGGTTGCATCCTCCAAGGATTTTTTTCCAAGAACAAAACACAAGCTCTATAATAAAATCCTTAAGACGCTCTCTGTTCGGTGCATGTGCGAAAGTAGTGATTCACAATGGATTTAAATCGCTGGAGATCAAATCCATTTAGAAAAACGTTCTCAGGAAGTTTATTCCACATAAACGCAGTTCTCCAGGTGGAAGAGTTCTTAAACAGTGAAGTTCGGGATGTACTGCGTTGAACTTCAAAACGCTGAGAAGCCACAGTCCGTCGCGATTTTCTGATTTGTACCGCTCTTGGTGGAATCAAATGTGCCAAGTCACTTGAACACTTTCACTTTCACAAGTCACTTGAACACTTTCCAACCTCCAACCATGCATAAGAACAATACTCCAAAGAAGGTCTGCTCTGAGCTTTATGAAGCATCAAAAGTTGCTGAGATGTGTACAGTTTTCTGGTTCGGAACAGTGTTCCAAGCTTTTGGAAAGCAGTCTTTGCAGCTCTAGCTACATGTTTGTGCCAAGACATATTGATGTCCATTTTAACCCCCAACAAACTTATCGAAACAGAAGGCGGAATTGTCTGACCTAACATTTATCTTCTTGGAGAAAACCGATGCCTGGATTTTTGTGGCATTGAATTGAACCAAGCTACTTTCACCTCATTTCAAAATCCCTTCTAGATCCTCATCAAGATATGCAACCTCCTGCTGCTAGTGAAGATGTGCCTCCGTAGCCGATGTCCAGAAATACAAATGGAATGACGAGACAAGGGTGTTGTCGACAGCAAAGCAATATATTGAATTCTTGGTTTTTTTCAATGAGTCGTTGATATACAATTGAAATAGGGTTGGAGACAATATGGATACCTGGGAAATACCAGCGTTGATGGTGAAAATGTTCGAGAGATATCCATCAACGGCCACTTACAGGGAACGTTCTTTCAGGAAGCTGAAGAGCCATTCACAACACTGATCCGACAAGCTATAGCATCGAAGTTTGGCCAGCAAACCATCATGCTACACACGGTCAAAGGCCTTAGAAATATCAAACGCAACAGCTCTTGATTATCCATGTTTCTGTATTGCGTTATTCCAAATATGTTGACATACAATAGAAGGTTACCTGTTGATCTCTGCTTCCAAAAGCCATATTGATGATCGCTCAAGATGTTGATATCATGATTTTTAATATCACTGATAGCAAAGCGACTGGTCTATATTTATTTGGAAGATTTTCTTGCTCTGTTTGGGAATAGGCTGAATATGAGCAATCTTCCAACAAGAAGGAAAAACCTCTTTCTTATAAGACAGGTTGGAAAGTCTGCAAAATACTGGTGCGAGTTCATTTGTGCACTTTTTAAGTACGATGACGGGCACTTTATCAAGGTCAGACGCCTTGCTGATGTCGGCCTGTTTTGAAATTCGCCTGATTAGACGCTGTCTGAAAGTAATTTCCGGATCTATCAAGTTCAGCATACCGTTTTGAGAAATTTCGACCACATTGTCCCACATAAACACTATTACACTCCCGAAACTTGAGCTTATAAACTCCAGAAAAGTTGGAGAAATCTGAAGTTCATAAGCTTAAGTGTCCGGAGTGTAATAGTGTTTATGTGGGACAATGTGGTCGAAATTTCTCAATACGGTATGCTAAACTTGAAAGGTCCTTCAGACTAGGTAAAAATTTTATTTGACGTTTTCAAACCATTCCTTGGGATGCAACCACGTGTTCACGAATCTAAACGATACGGAAATTTTGCACTATTCAAGGGTTGCAAACTCAATTATTTGGAATTCTTGGAAATTCGTAAGCTTTCACATTGCGGGTGCAACCTGTTAAATTATCAAATCGATCTAGTTTACTCACCGGTTTTCAAATTAGCGTATCCACATTGTCTCAAGTAAACAAAATTCACGCACTCAATTGAGCTGCATACCTCTATTATTACCTACAGTGGTGTTATATAAGGGCTAATGCAATTAATACTTTTCAAGTTTAATGTATAAGTTTGAAAATATCGTTATAGGAGGAAACTGCAGTAACGTTAGTTACAAATGAAAGTGGTAAAAACACAGAAAGTGTTATTTCTCATTTTTCATGACGATTTTCTATCACGTAGTAACGGCTACATTCATCAATTTATTGTTTATTTTTTCTCGATCTTGTGGTTCATGATATTTGGTAAAGTTTTTTAGAATAAGTTGTGATACATAAGAATAGTAAGAACTGATTCTTAGAAATTAACAGGACCGTAATAATAAAATTTAAATTCATTCACCAAAACTTCTAAGAGTGTCGAGAATAATTCAATTTAACAATATTGTATAGACATAACTGGTCAAAAATTTAAAAGAAATACAGGTCTGTATTTAAGATTTCGAAGTGAGTGTCCCAAGTATAGACACTATGATCATATTCTGAAAGTACAATGAAAGTTTCGAAAGCAATTTCAATATTTTTGTAAATGAAGAAGATACAGCAAATAATAAAATTCCAAATTTCTGTTATTTGCCGTAAAAAACATTCCATCTATATCAACGAACGCGCTGATTCATGGAGATTATCGCATACCTGTAGAAGAGCATTAATGCCCCGCTGCAAATCTCACAATTACATGTCAGGGGTGTCATCCCCGATTTTGCTACCAACCCTCGGTCGCACTACCAGTCTCTATCTTCATATGTTCAGGGGCATGAATACGAGACACGAGCCTGAGGACTGATTGAGACCCTTGCGACCAAGGACGATTGATTGAAACCCCATCATCAAGTCACGAAGACTAAAAAGTGTGTCACTACCTGAAAAAAAGTTAAGTTAGGTTAGGGGCGAAACTTCTTTGCAGTCATATTACAAATCTTGAAAATGGTTTCAAAGCCGAGACTTCGAAAAACAAAAACTCAAGACGCGGTTCAACTCGCGGAAACCTATGTATATAGTGTACTTTTCTAAAAAAGTTCTCGGTTCCAGGAGCTTCTACCTCATCTCCTGAAGACGCCAACTTGGTTTTCTGATATATCTTTATCCAGAATTTTTTCACGAGAAATTCCGTTTAAGAGGTCGTCGACTACTTTTCAACGCTTCCTATTGTTTCAATTTCAATGCGGTATCTCAAATAAGATATTTATAATTCAGGTAACATTTTCGTTATTTCAGGTAGCTATTGCAGGTACCAAAAGGACATCGAATGTATCATCCTACATATAAGGATTTGTTTGTCAAAATGCATCAGAAGGGTCCAATAAAATTCGACGTCATTTTGTTCATCCTATATTAAGATTTATCTACGATTCTATAGCTTTTTACTCTGCCGCAGTTTTCTCACAGCCCCTTAAGACTCTTGACAAATAATCCATCATGTCCCCCTATCCACGTTTAGCCAAGTTGAGGAGCTCCGCTTTCAACATGGTCGATTCAAAAGGAATAGCTTTCATTTGTAACCACTCAGTAATATCTTCTTTCTTCCAACACGACGTCGGCAGCTTCTCGACTCGTTTACTGTGGTAACTTGCGTTATCCATTACTATTACGGATCCCTGCGGAAGTTTTACAAGTATTTTTTTAAACATTCTTCGAATACTGTGGCATCCATTTCTTGATGATCATTCCTATTTTTCATCAATTCAAACACCATCAATCCATCTTTCACGAATCCTTCACTGCTGCCTATGTGAGTGATGATGAGACGACGACCTTTTCCAACTGGAATTTTCAAACCAGTGGACCAACCTTCCATAAAGGTTTGTCTTCCACTTTCGATGTTCTGATCTTGCCAAACCTGCGAGACGGTATGACCCTCATTTACCCATATTTCATCCAAATAAAAAATATATTCACCTAGTACTCTGGCTTTCTTTATTTCTCTTAAATAGTTTCTCCTCCATTCTACAATCTCTAATTTTTCTATTAACACGATCGTCCTGTCTTGCTTTCCAAAAGTGAAATTCAGCTCGTGTAATATCTTCCATAATCGAGTTCTTCTTATATCAGGAAAAAAACTGTCTTCACGAATAACTGACAAAACTTCATCTAATGTAGGTATTTCGTTTTTTATATAAAAAGAGTGTACTGTTCTCCTAATAGAATTCTTCACTTCTTCATCGATAACCAAACACTTTCTACCAGTGTATACTTTCGGCTCGAGAAAGTTGTTGTTTTTCTTGAGTTCCTTGAGAATTCTGAAAGTTGTCGATCTCTTGACACCGGTCATACTCGCGCATTTTTGCACTACTTCCTCTTTACTTTTCATTTTGGGCAGATATTGTATTCTTAAAGAATTATATACATTTATAACAATTGTTTTTACATTTATATTTAATGATGAAAATGTCGGACGCTTCACGATTCCCGAACAACTATCTCCCATGTTGTATAGCTGTTTATTCAACGAAAAGGAACCAGCTTGGAAAAATTGAAAATCTTGGGTAATTTATTGGAAAGTTGACATCAAAAAACTAACTTATACTGGGAAACTCTTTTTTTGAGATTGAAACATCTTTTGACTGCACCTAAACATGAAACCTCTCTTTTTCGATGTTTTTTTTTATTCCATTGCACGCTTATATAGTCGGCTACCCATCGAATTGAAATCACTACCACTAGTTAGTTCCAACAAAAAGATATATATGTGTCAATCTGGTTCTCTCCTTTTATAATATTGATCAGGTGATACCTATATTCAATATTCATGTACCATAAATCTATAGAAAATACCAAAATCATCGTTATGTTATTATATTAGATTTCCTTATTGTGACATGATATGACTTTTCACATGTAAGGGATCAAATTCTCATCTGTTCGTTTTTCTTCACTCTTTACTGCTTTCCTTTTTTGTTCCCTTTCTTTTTTCTTCAAGTTTGACTTCAAAATATTCTGTATTAATATGAGTTAGCTTTTGCTGGAAGATCAATTTTCGCCCTGATATATCATAAGCAGATTTATTTATTTATTTATTTGATCCATACAAACTTGTTAAGTTTTATTACATGAATTCCTATTATTAACAATATATACAATGTAAATTCAACTCAAAAAAGAAATATATTTTTATTACGTACCTACTATAAGAACTGTTGAGGTACAGATTTAGGTAGATTAATTTTCACGAAGATATATTCAGTATATTATTCAGTATTGTGTTACGGAATTTGGAATATGGTAAAGACCAATCAATATCCGTTATTTCATTGAATTCATTAGCAGTCATAAAGCCATGTTGTTCAGGTGCTATGTATTTATTTGCGAATTTATACAGTTTCGAGTATATAATTTGCTCCAATAACCTAGACGGAGCACACATAATTGAGACACCTCTATAATTTTCAATTTCTATTTCATTCCCCGATTTGAATATAGGTATGTTGAATTCTGCCACTTGTTAGGTTATGTTAGTATCTATTGTACTGAGTAACCTATCGATTAGTATTATTGCTATAAAAAATTGAAATTGGTTCCAGATCAAAAAGCTGGAAACGCAATCTTGTAAAACGCAATCTTGTAAAATACGGATTATCTCCGGTATCATCAGGAACTTTTGTTGAAATTTGATTGACTTTGTATTTCTCTGGCTCCCGTTATCTTGGACATGGAGTATATGAGTTTAAAAATAACAGCGTTATATTTTCCTGCCATCATGAAGCACGGTAAAATACCTCTCACTCCCTCTCGAAAGCAACATTATAACTATATGAGAAAACTGAATACTGAAAACATTTCATGAAACTATTCGTTATTACTGCGAAATATCAGCAAGGTTGGTTTTATTTCAAGAAAGTGTTTAAAATCAATTGCAACTTTAACCATTATTGAATATTCCATTACAAAGTACGATAATAGTACGCTGGTATCTAATATAAGCGCAATCGATTCCCCAAACTTCAACCCTCAGAATATCAATTCGTGAAATTTCACTTTCTCCTTCCATTGTCCATTATTAGCATTGTAACAGCGAATCATCTGTCTTTATGCAAAATGTTACTAAACTCATTAGCGCACTAACTAACAACTAGGAGTAGGGTACTTTCAATATCACCCCTGAAACGTGTTGGGATATTAGAGCTCACATCTAAGGGATTTGCCACATCGTCACATGTGGCCTATTGAGATAGCGCCTATTCAATGTGTGATCACAAACTATAAATGTGACCAGAAAAATGAATGTATATACTATATTTCTGTAAAAACTAGCCTCCTTGAGTGAGTCATTTGATATTGAGACTATAATAAAACAATGACACATGTCAACTTTGGTTTTCATGGGGACACGTTTCTACGTAAAAATCAGCCTGATAAGCCACGTTCTTTCCTCAACAATCCCCATGTCGAAGATTTTGAATGAAAATAATAGTTGCCTGAAGAAGTGTCCATTAAAGTGTTTTTTTAATATGCAACTGGTAACGTTGATAACAGTACAGTACGATATGGTCGTTCAGGAATAGTAAATAGTTCTAAACCACCTTGCATCTATGAAAAATATGCAGTATTCAACTGCTCATCAGTAATGAGTCAGACAAACGATTTCAGAATTTTTCTTTTACCGACACAAGTTCTTCACCTAATATGAATGATTCGTGAGGTGAACAAAGATGATTTTGACGGGGGAGTTTAATTTTGTGATATTCTCAAAACGTCAGACGTAATTCATCTTGTTTCTAGAATAATTGTACCTTTCGAGTGAAAGAACAAATAAATCATCAATTTTTTCGATACCGAAGTGATTTTACTTCCAATTTACATTCAATATTATAGTACTATTCTTCCTGGAAGTGAAACTTAATGGTGAATAATACTTCAATTTGCTGAATCATAAAGTTTTGACCAGCAATAGCAACGAGATAAGATCCTCTATTATGGAATGGGAACGTTTTTCAAAAGCAGTTGATGATATTTTCATTTTCAATGCGTTATTGCAAAAAAGTTACTTCAGATATCTTTGTCATATAATTGTCATAAAAAGTGGTTTAAAAGAACGTAAGTCTCCGTGTATTTTTTTTTTCAAACGATTTCTTCCAAATGGCAATTCATCTGAATTTCCTAATTTCCTAAATTGCATTGTGGTTCACCGATAATTTGATTCATATTCCAGCAGTTAAATAATAACAATAGTTTATTTAATATTCAGGCAATAACTATGACACCAACGTTGAAGTTTTTTTCGATAGATATAATAATGATAGAACTAGAGTATCTGTCAGAAATCGTCAGTATATAAACCATAAGCCAATCGATTATTTATGCCTTAGAATACTATTGAAAAAAATTAGCAAACAGCAGGAATGAAAATAGCTTTCTCTGCAAAAAATTGGATACAGATTATATTGATTGAAGTCAAGAAGTGATGATAATATAATTTAATAATCACCTCTCTTGTTGAGGCAGTGGCTATTGATGTATTAGTGATTTTCATAACTTCATCCCTTGGTGATGAAGAAACATTTTCCCAGTGAATCAAGAATAATATCTTAAGAGTTCATTAGTTCCCCTAGAAATAAAAATCGACATGTTTTTCGAAATTTTTGATTACACATCTGTTTCTGACTTACAGGCGGGTCAAGTTTTCGTTGGAACGCCCTGTATATATCACACTCTTCAAACACTGATACTATTTCAATGGATTTCGAAATCTACCTATTTTTAAATGACATGAGTATTCCAATTGATACTAACTTACCCAACATAAATAATTAAGCTCTGATAGGCATCTAGATGACTGTTGTTGAACTAAATGTATATGGAATGGTTTTGTTGCAAAACATAATGGGCGACTGCTGATTTTTCTGGTCGCTCAAATTTTATGCGCTGAGTGTTCCTTATATCGTGTTTCAATAGATCTTTTGGTCTGTGCATAATATTTTGCATCACAGACCTTACATTTAATATCGTTAATTCCAGACTTTTCCGAATTTTCGACTTGGTCCTTTGGATTTCCTAAAAGGCTATGGAGTGTATGACTTGTTTTAAACACCACTTTCATTTCAAGGAACTAGGTATAAGTCATATACTACAGTCTGAAATGACTAACATATTCTCTGAGTTGAAGAATAATTGATCTGCGAGTCATGAAGAAAAAACAGTAACTATCTTCAATAAACACCATCAGTACAATTTTTTTTAATAAATCATTAGTGCTACAGAAAAATCCTCAAGGCATTCTAAGAGCGGTGCCTATGCCAAAGCATAGGATTTGTATTTCAAACATTCGTTGTGAAATAAAAATCAGATATCATTCACATGAGTTCTACTTTAAATGAATAGTAACAAATTGCACTTACATAGAACACTGTCATCCTCACTGGTATACACCGATGTTTCGCCTTAAGACACTTGCCCTAAGGCTCTTCAGTACCAAATTGGATAACATTATAGAAAATACACACAATTCATTCATGAATTACGATTTTATTTTTCGAAAGAATTTTTTTCTTTCGTATAATTCAATGTTTATATGAAAGTAGCTGTTTCAGGAGGACTTCCTTTCAGTTCGTGTCTGAAAGTTACTTCTTTGCATGATCTACACATCCATGTATAGACTTACTTCCTTCCTTTCTTTGGAAGATTCTCTCATCCTTCTTTTTTTGTATCAAGATGGAGTAGTAGAAAGCCAAGACGTTCTTGTTTTTGGTCAACAGTGAGCTCGCGCGGTACCCACTTTGAACAAAACTTTCTCATAGTCAAATCACAGTAAAAATCAAACAGTAAGTCCACTCCCACTACTTTCATTCATAAATTTACAAAAGTTCTCGGTGACTTCGAAACGAAGTACGCAGCCAATTCCGTTCTTTTACATCTCCCATTTTCTAATCACTCAATAATAAAACAAACAACAATAACTAACTTCAAAGATAAAAACAATAATAACAACAGCGAATGAATTAAACACAATATCAATTACCGACTGTTTATTATAACTAATTCGATGCCCGTGGTACCGTCGAATCCTTCGATACTACAGCACTGAACGCGTTGTGGTCAAATGCTCATGCAACATAAGGTCGTCACGTTCTTTTGATATATTTACAATGTCAGCTAACTCACGCAACTTCACTTTTAGATCATTCAAAACGATTTTGTAATCTTTTTATGTTTTCTGGTGGCCTCATTTGGACGTCCACTGTGTTCTGCATCATCGGTGTCTCTACGACCACGTTTGAAGTCAGCAAACCAACGAAACGTTCAATTGTTGTTTCTGATGGAGCGGAGTCCTTTCAACAATTTTCAAGCCATTGTTTCGCTTGAACGGAATTTTTTCCTTCAAGAAGCAGTGTAATTTTAAACACGAAATTGCGAAATTGTTTTTGATCCATTACTTCGAAAATAACAAAAGTAGTATCACAATAACTCACAAACTCATGAGAAGAATATCAGGCAGCTTTCTTTTGGAGGTTAGTACTAACTGAAATCGGTGAATGCGATAAGATTAGCGCCATCTATGCATTAGGCACGAAACTTTACAGCCCAGGTAGTAATTATTCTAATTGAATGAATACACTACTATAATTTATCAGGTAATGCATCCATTAGGTTTCAGTCGTAAAAAATGTATTTTCTGAACATCATTTTCCAAACTAAGTTTCCATATGACTGACTCAGTAGAAACACATGAATTTTCGATTCGTACTATATTTGAACTTCCATTACCATGCATCTGACCATATGCGGCTTTCCATCGTATTGATTTTTTTCAACAACAACTCTCTTTTTACGGTCTCCGATCTAACCCCCAAACGAATTTCTCTCTTGATAGCTCGTTTGAAAAGGTGTTAAACCCACGATGACACGATAAATTTTCCAATTTAGCAGTATCTACTTAACTTGATGTTCTCTTCATGCCCCTGCTGTTCACTATAAAATTCTATCTTTCTGCTACGACCATTCTTCCATCGTATATTTTAAAGCTAAATAATTCCGGAACAGTAAAACTTATAAACCACTGTCTCCCGCGATGATCAAAGTCAGGAAAATGGCTCGTTTTTTCTTCGTTTCCACTTAATTACATTCAAAATATATACTTGAGAAGTTATATATACGCTAATGAAAACATTCCATAACAGCAATTGAATAGTAATTAAGTAATTTGACCATTTTACATACAGTTGTACATTTACGGCAAGTCGCAAATATAGAAATCCTTGATCAGAGATAAAATTCATCTACTATGAAATATAAGTGAATGATATAAGTATAAATAAAATCATAAATATAAAATCTTTTAAATATGTCGCTAAAATTAAAATATATGTAAGTTGATTTGATGAGGCCTTTCGCAAGTTAAAGATCCCGCCATTTCAATATATTCCTCTATATTATAGAAACAGTGTTGGAGAAGAAATATTTTGATAATAAATTTAAATTGTTGAGTGACTTCACAGATGAATGAAAATGAATATAAAGATTTAAGTTCAGTGAATTTCAGTGACTGATAGTCAGATTATGTCTAGGCAGGTTCAATAAACTTGGGGACCTCGTTTCATATGCATGATTTTCACCATGTCTTCCAAATTTGTCAACATTTTCATGGACCTCCAGTAACACTTTATAGACATAGAGTGTTGGAAGTGGCATAATGCCGAGTTGAAGGAAAAGAGGACGACAATGATCTTTGTAACCTGCTTTAGCTCGAATTCTTATGGCCTTTTTCTGGCACCTAAACACACTTATCGAGTTATTTGAACGACCCCAAATGAGAATACTATAAGAAATAACTGAGTGAAATAATCCGTAGTAGGCTCTTTTCATTTTCGTCATCAAGGTGACCACATCGTTCAGTCGCCTCAAAACGAACAAAACAGTAGAAAGTTTGCTGAGCATAGCTTTGATGTGATCAGACCAGATCAATCTATGATCAATAGTGAATCCCAAAAACTTAACACGTTTGGATTGGGGAATATTGCGACTGGAAGATACGATTATATTTTGAGTTTAATCTTTATTCAAGGTGAGTTTGTTAGCAGCAAACCAATTGTAAGCTAATGTTTTGCTATCTTCCATCATTAGTTGTAAGCTAGTTAAGTCTTTACTAGAGCACATTAAAGTTGTATCGTCTATAAACAAGATACAACATGCTGGTTTCATGAGACTGCATAGGTCATTGATGTAGATCAAAAACGATAATTGACCTAAAACGGATCCCTGAGGAACACCATGCTTTATTTCTTTGAGGTCTGACTTTATGTTATTCACTTCAACAAATTGGCACCGATTTGTTTAATAAGATTGGACGAGCTTGAGAGCTGTTCCCCGGACACCATAGTAGCTCATTCTGTCAATCAAAATACTATGCTATACACAATCAAATGCCTTAGTTAGGTCACATAATGTCGAAGTGCTTTCCCTGATCAAAACCTTCGACTTTGTTTGACATCATTCACTTTCTTAGTATGGTATAATTTTTTAATCAAAATATTCAATTACCGTGTTAGGAATCACACGTTAAAAGGTAAGACATTGTTAGTCCTTAGCTCGCACAAGTTTCTCAACTTCTGAGAGTTGTCGTTCGTATGTGGGTGACAGCTGATTAACGGAAAAACAGATTTTAAACAGATAACATTTTATTTTGATGTTAAACCTAATGAAATATCTTATCATCAATACCCATGTTTTGAAAACAGTGTTCTTTTTTAAATCAGCAACAGTGTCATTGAATTATCTCTTTGTAGATAGTGTGAAAAAATAGTGACAATACTATAAAAAATGCCAGGCAATATAAAGAACTCAAAAACCTGAAATGCTCGATATTTACAAAAATGTTCAGTTGTATTCTTGGAAAAATGTAAAATGTAATGATTCGTCATTGAATATAGAAACTGGATTATTCTCACCCGAGAGCATATCTCTGGACAGTGCAATCAGCACATGAGTGTTGTCTACATTCCCCTCTAATTGGTATAGTCTGGCTAATAATATTCGATGGTCGTGTAATGTTGGCCCTTTCAATTAATTGGTTGGCCAACGCTTCAGTGAAGTGCTGATGGTCCACTGGGCGGCCCCGACTTATAAAATAGTTGTAAGCCAAAAAAGCGTTGGTTTCAACTATTCCAAAAATGGAATAAAACATTCCATGGACCCAGTTCTGGGTTCGCCAAACCTCTTCCAGTGCAAGTCCACTTTGCCGAATATGGTTGTGAATATCGACGGATTTCGCAAAATCGGATATATCTTGCCAGGGTGTATTTTAGGTATAGAACATTCTTCATGAATTTGATTTTTTTTTTCGTAGTATCCAAAAATAATAAGTAGTGTATGGTTTCCATTTGAAAAAATAGTGTTTCATCAGATTTCTCGATGTTATGTTTTAGGTGGAAATTTCGACCACCCTGTAGATTGACAAAATGGTTTAGACTTTCACGGCTGAGGTTTTTAGTGTAATTTCTTTTCGAGTATGAAAACCGTGGATTTTTGGAATTTCTTCCTGACGTTTCTCTGGCGCGAGTGGCTAGCTTCTTCAGAGGTTTAACCATCATGGCTTGCTGTCCGATGACTACCTTTTTGACTTTGTAAAGCGTATTTATGCCTTGTCAGGTAATCAGTTGTATTTGTACCTGTATTCGTACCTGCATTTGTACCTGTACTCGTTCCTGCACTTGAACTTGGAACATTTACAATCTTGCTGCCTGTTGTCCTGTTCGTTATTCTCAAATTCCTTAAAATGAGGTTCCATATTTGATTGTTCTGCCACAGCTGACTTGTCCGTTTGGACAGACTAGGCCAGAAACAGTCATTGAAGCATGACTGCTTCTTCAGAAATTCACAGATTTGATATGATGATTGAAGTAGTGACTCTAGTCACTACTTCAGACAATTCAAATGTATATGTAAATCAAATGAAACTTACTAATACAATGAACAGATTCAAATAAAATTAATAACAAATTACCACAGCTTACTAAACTACTTAACCTCAGGAAAATAAGACAAAAATCATTCAATTAAAACTCCAAGAATACTAACAATTTTTATATGATATCTTGGAATCTCAAAATCATAATCGAAATTCATTGGTATAATAGGACATTTTCAATTCGAATCGAAACCTTATTCTCTGAAGGCACGGCAAATTTCAGCAATGAACTCCTTTTTGTTGAACACTACGAGTTTGTGTCTTTAATAAAACTGATTCAATTTTTCTCAGATTGATGTCCATTTTTCAAACTCAAATTTTGTTATTCTTCAGCGATACCAATCGAGCAATCAGAAATAGATAAAACCACGAGTCCGTAGCACGAGTGGTTTCATAATGCTGGTTACCCCTAAAAACTATCGTAATCTAAAAAATTGACGAATGTAGTCGTAACCACTGTTAGATCATCATGAAAACTGAGAAATGAAATCGCCTATGTTTTTTTTTTACCACTTGTATTTGTAACTAGCGTTACTGCAGTCCCGTAGTATAAGGACGTATACAATAAAGGTATACAATAAACTATTGTATACTGATAAATTGATGGATGTAGCAGTTACTACGTGGTAGGAGATCATCATGAAATGAAACTTTCTATATTTTTTTACCACTTGTATACGTATACAATTCATTGTACACAATTGGAAATGTCCTTATAGAAGAAACTGCAGTAACGTTAGTTGCAAATGCAAGTAATATAAAAACATTGAATGTTTCGATTTTCATTTCTCATATTGTAAGCTAACCCTGTCTCTGAAGAGGAATAAGCCTATGACAGGGGCCCCACGAAAAAAAAAACTACCCAAAACCCATCCTGTGACACAAAAGTATCATTGAACGTTTTTTATTCATTCATCATATTGGTTGCGCTGAAAGTATTGACAAATAATAAAATTTTCGGTAAAAAATGGAAATTTATGGATAAAAGTTTGGGATCTTATGGTATTTATTACCTTCACTTCGAATAGCGATAAAATTGACAGCGATAAATCTGACAGCCACAAAATTACAATATATGTATCATTGATGAATTGATTTTATTCAGTTCTTATATACATTCATTCAGCTCAGGACATTCATTCTTTCAGAATCGAACTTTTGTTATTTTTGAGCAGTACCAATCGAGCAATAAGCAATTGATATCATGCTGAATGATCTCATGATTTTGCTAAATAATGAAGTTGACGTTAATATATAGAAATTTCGTCGATAAAATTTTGAGATCTGAGTGATATTAATTATTAAAATTGACATACGATTTGAAAAATGGATATTTAGTGAAACTGGTACACAATCACAACACTGTTCAGAAATGACATCTGTGCCATACTCCTGTTTCCAAGATAAAATGCGAGGTCGGCTACGTTTAGCTGATCCAATCTCTATGTTAAACATTCGATAATCCGCCAGTCGGTATTGCGAGTACGCCAGCGTTATAAACTAATTACGAAGTTACATAACCCGCCTCACTCTTTTCGTGGGATACAAGGATGATATTCTGGTAATTCTCATGTATATTCATCTGGAATATTCATGAATTAAACGGTTCTGTAGATAACGCAGGTATTCAAAATGAACTAAACAAGAATTAACTTGGCGTTATATCGTTCATTTGAAGATACCACGGTCTCACGGTTCCCGACAATACAACAAAATGAATCGATGGTTTCATAATCCAACTGAGAATATGATTTACATAATTGTTAGATATGCAATGTTGATAAACATTGAGGTATAGTATTTCCAATACCAATTGGAACAGCACAGAGAAGGAATTGCCGCCTCGACATAGGAGTCCATGTATAATTTTTCAGTGGTAGTTTTTCAGTTACTCTTTCTTACAATCATAGCAATTGATCACCCCATGAAAAAGTTATCTCAACTGAATTTTTCCATCATGGGTAATTATGAAAAACTTCGAAATTCAAGGTAGTTGATTTCCGAGTCGAAAACTCTAAAATGCAATGAAAACACAAATAATCACACCGAATTCTCGTCAAACATATATTTACAAAGTAACAAAGGCCAACAAAATTGCTAGAAAAATCAAAATTCTTCTCCGCTATATTCGGATGAGGTGGAATCATCATCGGGTTGAATAACGATCGGATTTATGGAACTTTGCACATAATATTTGTTCTCTTCTTTTATAACGTGGGCCATACAGTTTTTCCACACATCACTATTACCAACTTCATTCACCATTCGCCTTATATTGTCAAGCACTACAGCATTCGAAGTCTGTGACTGATTACATTTCCGCAAGCTTTCTTTCATTGTGGCCCAAACCATTTCAATTGGATTGAACACACAGTAGTATGTAGGCAAACGTAAGAGAATATGACCTCTTGTTTCACACATTGAATCAATACTATACTCTTTTTTGAAATTACATTGTTTTATGGTCGCCAGTAATACCTTTTTCATTGGAATCTTTTCGGGTATTTCCATGTCATGATTTCGCATGGAATCAACAATATCTGCTTTTTTTGTGTTATTGTTTCGTATTGTAGTCACTAACCGAGCATGATACGAAGCGTTATCCATAGCAATAACCGAGTTTGGAGAAATATTTGGGAGAACCTGCTCACTGAACCAGGTTTCGAATAAAGCCGCAGTCATATATCTTCGTGGTAATCAGCAGACGAATCTTTTATATTTTTGGCCGACAGAAGCAAAGCGTTAGGTACGAAACCACGTTCATTCCCGGCATGCAAAATTATAACACGTTTTCCCCTTGAAGAAGGTGTGTTCAAAGCACAATACTTGGTTTCGTCTACCCAGCCATATTTGACAACATCATGGGTGTCAAACCAAGTTCCGTCGAGGTAGATTATATGTCTGCTGGATTCTCGGTAGCTTTTCACTCGCCTCAAATGTTCTTGTCGATTCCATTATGACAATAAGACACCTCGTAGAGTTTCTAAAGATTTGTAATTGTAATCGGGATAGTCGAGTAATTTATACCAAATCATTTCCAAGGTTGGTACTTCATTTTTTGGTATATATCATGGATTGTTCGCCGAATTACATCTTTTGTAGCACCATCAACGTTTGCAAATTTTGTACATAAATAAAACCTTTCCTTAAGCAAAAGTTTAAAAAAAAAGTTCGATGTTTTCCGAACTTCACTCATCTTTCACTGTATCCATAAATCATGAGAACCTAGATAAAGCCTGGGATGAATCTTTATGGCCTATGGGTGCCCATGTAAGGAATTTTCTTAAAAAAAGAAAACCCCACGCCACTGAGGACTGATACTGTAAGTAAAAGTGTCACATATTCAATGGATCAAAAATCAAGTGACTAACTTCTTGACAATGTTTCATTTGAATATTCGGAAACTTTCCAACAACTTGAATGAACTTTCTCCATACATGAAAGAAAGTTATTTTTTGATGTCCTGTGTTTTGGCTTGACCAAGGTTGCTTCCAACTTTGCAATATTCCTGGGTATAATCTAGAAGCATTTTTTGTAGATCAAAGCATTATCACGGTGAGGTGGCCATATTTGTACGTGAAAATATAGTGTTCAAACAACTGAGTGTCAATGAGTTTTGCATTGACCGTGATATTGAGGTATGCGGCATTGAACTTATCCGACCTCAAATTGCAATTATTACAATCTATAGATCTGCATGTATTACTGACTGTACGATATTTTTTGTTAATCTTGAAAACTGTTTGCTTTCTATTTCTAAAAAGTTTCTAAGATTATACTGTTGGGGGATTTTAACATAAATTTTCTCAATCCGTCTACGAATCTTTCGAATTTAGTCTGTCTTACAAATTCATTTGGACTGCATGCAACAATTACACAAGTTACTAGAGCTGAGAATGGTTCGGGTAGTTGTATTGACAATTTTTTTCACTAGTTTTGAGGATGATCAATACATAACGGGCGTAAGGGATCGTGCCTCTCAGACCATTATGCTCAATTCATAAAAATCAAAACCAACATAAATACTGACATCACTCCAATTTTCAGAAGGATTATTAACTTCAACAGCATTTTTGATTTGAAGTCGTCATTACAGAATGTTGATTGGCAACCTTTCTATGCCTGCATCTCGTCCGAATCTAAATTCCTTCTAAATGTTTTTCATCAATTAGTTCATAAACACTTTCCTCTGAAAAAAGTATCTAATATATTGAATAAAAATCCACTCAAATGGTTTGATGAAAATCTAAAATGCATGAGAGATACGGTTCATGCAAGTGAAGACGGTGTCTGATGTAACTAAGGATCCCATTTACAAATAAGCCTTTGAATATGCCCACAATAAATATCGTAAAGCTATCAATTGAGCCCAAAAGGACGCTTATGATAACTCTATTTAAAGCTCTGAGAACAAACTTGGACAGCTGGAAGCTAATTAATTATGAGAAATCCAAACATAAACGGCACATACTTACAGACAAAATAACTCCCAATGAGTTTAATATATACTTCACTACAATTGCTAATACTATCATTGCAGAACTTCCTATTGATAAAGACATCTCTTTTATATCGCTTGCAAATACATTGAAACCCCGTCCCGTTCATCAGGTTCCTTTATATTTACATCTGTTACCAATTCGGAAGTCTATAATGCTATTCACGAATTAAAAAACTCTAATTGTGTCGATATTTATAATCTCCATAGTAAAATAATTAAGGCAATTTGCGATCTAATTGTAGAACCACTTACCTATTTGTTCAATGCTTGTATAAGTGAAGGAGCATTGTCAGATAAATTAAAAATCAGTAAGGCCATTCCAGTTTTTAAAAAAGGTGACAAGAATATCGTTGAAAATCATCGACCCATCTCTATTATGCCAATATTTGGTAAACTTTTTGAAATGTTAATCAAAAACAGATTTTATTTCTATTTTGAAAATAACAATCTCTTGAATCCTGATTAGTATGGTTTCCGTAATTCTTGCTCTACTGTACAAGCAGTTATTCGTGTGGCGAGAAACATTGTCGACGGCTTTGAGAATGGTCAGCATAGCGCTGTAACTCTGTGTTACTTGAGTAAGGCATTCGACTGTGTCTCTCACCACTTACTATTTCATGAAATGAATGACTATGGGGTTAGAGGTGTGGCTCTCTCCCTTCTCACATCGTATTTACAAAATCGAAAGCAATATGTCGACCTAGGAGAAAATGGAACGTTGAATTTAGAGCCTATAGTAAACGGTGTCCCGCAAGGATTTGTGCTGGGACCTCTCCTATTTATAACATTTATTAATGACCTTTTCTTCCAAGTTCTGCCTCACAAATGTGTTGTTTATGCCGATGACACATCTATTGTCTGCTCAGACAAAAATTGCAAAAATTTATTGAAAATCTCAGAACTTGCTGAAAGCGAAGCTGAAAAATGGTTCAATGCGAATCTTCTTAAACTTAATATGGGGAAAATCCAGAGACTGATATTTTCTTCCAAAAACATGCTTCTGGAAGGTAAAACAGCCCAATTACAATGGTATAACTTTGGATGACTTCCTAAATTGGACATGTCATATTGATGAATTGAATACGAAATTATCCAAATATCTGTTTTTGTTGAGGCAATTGAGAGAATGTGTTTCTATTGACACTCTTCTTGCTGTCTACTATGCCTTTTTCCATTCGTTTATTAGCTACGGGACACTTCTTTGGGGTAATTCTACTTCTGCTGGAAAGATATTTGTAACACAAAAAAAAGCAATGAGAATAATTTCTAATGCGGAATATCGGGACACAATGTCGTTCATTATTCAAAAAATTGGGAATCATGACTCTTTCGTCGATTTTCATTTTTCAGTCATTGCTGGAGATAAATGAAATTAAGGGCACTCTTTTAACTAACTTTTACTTTCATAACTATGAAACACGTGGTGCTAATCTTATACGACCTGCTAAATTCAATCTACAGAAATCTTCCAAGAATTCCTTAGATGTTAATCTATACAATATCTTGCCAACTACAGTCAAGAACTTATCACAGACACATTTTAAATATCTGTCATAGAAATATTTAGTCTTTCTTACAAAAACACTCGATAAATTCACGTGTATTAATTCACAATGAACAATCTCATCTTCGATTTTCCAAATTCAATTACCTGTAGATGATCACCATCTAATTTATCTACAGATTTTAAGAACCTTTATTTGCTTCACTCCTGCCTAACTTTTTTCTCAATAGGACCAGATGATACCAATTATTTTGATACTCACTAAATCAATTCCAGGGCTGTAACGTAACTACGCTATAAAAAAATTAAGGGTCAAATACTGGTAACGATAGTAGTCAATTCAATACGCGATCATAATTATTATGTCTAAGGATGCATTCGTGCTCCAGCCGTGAAATTTTTCACGACCCATGCTCCGAACCGACTCACATTCAAGCCCTATCAGGCTAGCATGACAAATCCAGCAAAATTGCAAAAAAAAAATACATCAATTTGTAGCTGAATAGTTGCTAATTAGTTGCCAAAACAACGATTTTGTGCTCGTGCCGATCCCTAGAAATAATGCTATCGTGATATAAAGGTAGCAAGGTAAATCAATAAATCATATACTTTTTTTGATCTTTACAGAAGATTCAGTTACTATTTAGTTACTAAACCTTGGATATAGCTAAACATTTTTAAATTATTTTTTTTATATTTTTTCTGATCTTGCTATCTTGAGACTGGTTTTTCCTGGAATCAAAGATGTTCTGAATTTGTTGCTCACCAAGAGTAAACTTAAATACACCTTGAGTATCAGCAGCAAAATAGTTGAAACCGATCGGTCGATTTTTAATTGTTTTTTAATTTTTCCTCGTAATTGTTATCATCGGTTTCAATTATTTTGTTGCTGATACTCAAGGTGTATTTGAGTACCCTCCTGATGAGCAACAAATTTAAAATATTTGTTTGAAGGTGATTGACAATGTTTCGTGATGAATTTCACTAGTTCGGACTTCCATTGTCTACTATATAAAATGATTTGAAATCCCTGAAACAAGTAAAAAAGAATANAATTCATTGTGGATTTCCTTCTCCATTGTGAAAGTGATGGAAGGTCTCACGCTGTTGATGTGTTCCAGGAAGGCGTCTAGTTCAGTATTCCCATGGTTCCATATTATGAAGGTGTCGTCAACATTATGAATTTGAATTGCTTGAATTGTTGCTTACCCTCCTGGTAAGCAACAAATTCATAATACTCCGTATTCCAGAAAATATCGGTTTCAAGATAGCAAGAACAGGGAGAATAAAAAAAAATATTAAAAATCGACCGATTTCTGTATTTCAGAAAAACACGGTTTCAAGATAGCAAGAACAGGGAGAATTTAAAAAAATATTAAAAATCGGCCAATCAAAGCCAACTATTTTGTTGCTGATTTTCGGAGTGTATTTGAGTACCCTCCTGATGAGCAACAAATTTGAGACACTTTATTCTAAGGAAAATCAGTTTCAAGATAGCAAGAACGAGGAAAATAAAAATAAAATTAATAATCGGCGATCGGTTTAAAATATTTTGTTGCTGATTTTCGGAGTGTATTTGAGTACCCTCCTGATGAGCAACAAATTTAAAATACTTTTCTTTCCAAAGAAAACCAGTTTCAAGATAGCAAGAATTAGGAAAATAAAAAAAAAATAAAAACCGGCCGATCGGTTTCAACTATTACGTTGCTGATACTCAAAGTAGATGTTCTGAATTTGTTGCTCACCAAGAGTAAACTTAAATACACCTTGAGTATCAGCAGCAAAATAGTTGAAACCGATCGGTCGATTTTTAATTGTTTTTTAATTTTTCCTCGTAATTGTTATCATCGGTTTCAATTATTTTGTTGCTGATACTCAAGGTATATTTAAGTTTACTCTCGGTGAGTAACAAATTCAGAACATCTCCAATTCCAGGAAAAACTAGTTTCAAGATAGCAAGATCAGGAAAAAAATATTATTTTTTTTGCTATATTCAAGGTTAAGCAAGTAAATAGTAACTAAACCTTCTATAAAGATCAAAGGAAAAGTATATAATTTATTGAGTTACCTTGTACCATTATATCACGATAGCATTATTTGCGATTTCTAGAGATCGACACGAGCAACACAATCGTTGTTTTGGCAAATAATTAGCAACTATTTAGCCTCAAATTGATGTATTTTTTTGCAATTTTGCTGTATTCGCCTTGCTAGCTTGATTGGGCTTCATATTCATGCTAGTCGGAACCGGAGAGCCTTTCTGAGCCTTTTTAAACTCAAAACTTTGAGAATTGTTTTTCCTAACCGCGACATTACATACAGATACCGAAAGCTGTAAACTGGTAGAGAAAAAATAACTCTCAGAATGGTTACGTCAAAACTATATCCAAAAATGATGTTTCAGAAAATTCTTTCATGTTCCGTGTCTTGGTACTATAAAGGTGCGTATTCACCAAAAAAGCGAGCACGAGCGAACAAGAGCGAACAAGAGCGAACAAGAGCGAACAAGAGTGAACGAGCATTCTGCATCAATAATCAATAATGAGCGAACACGAGCAAACATACACGAATGCTCGCTCATGCTCGCTCGTGCTGGCTTTTTTGGTGAATACGCACCTTCAGACATATTTACCGCGCACGCACTGCTCGCACAAAGTAGATGGATCAACTACGACTACGAACTTGAAAATATTCGCTCTGGTGTGGACGAGACATCAATATGTCGAGCAAACACGAGCGAACATGAGCGAACACGAGCAAACATACACGAATGCTCGCTCATCCTCGCTCGTGCTCGCTTTTTTGCTGAATACGCACCTCAAGGTGTCGAGCTGAGCCAAGGCTTTCTGAAATCTAGCTAAGCCGAGCTCGAATCAAAGTTCGACAATCAAATATTGGACGCCTTCTGTTTCGTATGTATGTGTGTGTAAATGACACACTGGATGATTTTTATTCAGTTGTTATGTGGACTTACTATTCAGGAAACTGAACACTACCGAATTCTATCTGAAAAGTTCATTCATAACTTAAACCTAACTGGGAAATTAAGATATTCATAATTGTTGGATTATACTTCGTGTGAAGTTTTGAATGATACACTTCAATAGTCAAATATCCCAAGTGGAAGTGAAACCTGAAGAACAAACACTTTGCTCGCAACCCCTTATGTACAAATAACTGTTGGGAAGCCTACTGAAATTGAATTCAATTCGATTGATGAACTTTCAAGTTCATTAAAAATTTTATAAATGAAGATAACGTTCCAGAATTTCGTATTAAAGAAGAAATCTATTGTACATAATTAATTTGAGATGAATTTGTTGATCTAGCTATTCGAATTGATAAAATGTGCAAGTGAAAGGTTCGGATAGGTGATATGCTGATAATTTGAGGAATTGTTGAAATTAAAAGTCTAGATGTAGCAGTAATCTATGTTTCAACGATGATTTGATAGCTTCACTTGAGGAGTACTACCTTCTCGTACTCGGACGTAACCAGCCGGAAAGATGAATGACTGGAAGAGATAGTTTAACTAAGGAGTGGTAGAATTACCTTTCTTTTGTATCAACCCAATAATATAAGGAGAAGATCAGAATATGCTTTATTTTCAGTATTTTGACATGATAGAAAATAACACAACAAAATGGCTGCTATAGCCAACCATAGCTAAATTGAAAGCCATTTCAATTTTTATAATAAAATGAAAAATATGCAATCATTACTGAATTGAAGAAGACCTTTTTTCTTCAATCTGATGAATACACGTACTGTTTTAGTCAGTGGTATTTCTGCTGATGTATTAACAACATTGGAAACATATTTCATTTTCGTATTATAACAGACTGAAAATCAACAAATATTTCTGAGATGAGAGCTATCGGTAATCACAAATGACGTTGAGTTCATTTTGGATACCTCGTAAAACAATTTATAAATTAGGGACTCTTCAGCATCATTTCAAAAATATTTGAGTAGGGTGCTAGTGACGGTAATGAACCTCCCTCCACCAGTTTTCTCCCCAATGCCAACACACTGACAATGACATCAAGACCCCTTTTCTACTCCCCTATGACTTGGCCTTGAGTTGCGCGTGACGTCACATGATCTTGAGTTAGGTTATGACTATGAATCCCTTCTTTCAACCTTCCGTATATGATTTTACATCGAAAGGCGCAACGATTCGATAACCATGGATCGCACGTCACATAACTTTGGAAATAACATCTGATTCTGAATCTCCCCGTACCACTAGTAACGTCGCATGAGTATGGCCATCAATGTATGTGTGTGTGTGCAGTTTCAGCTTGAGCGTGCCCATAACTTGAATCTCATTGGAGCGCTCAGTCCGTAGGGAGACTCATTAATGTACATACTGCAAGTTCCAGTAGGTCATTTTCATTCTTGCATTGATGCATCCTGCCGTTTGTCTGCCGGCTGGCATTTTACACTCGTATGGTTCGGTGAGCGCACTGTGTGAGGACATTCTCCCAGATGAAAGTTGTGGTTTTTTTGACACAGCAAAGTGTGTATCGTACTCGAATCATCTCTATAGCGGCCTACACACGTTACGATTTTTCGTACTGCATGTCTAACTGCAAATTGTAAAGAAAATCGTACGGCATGCAGTACAGCCATGTTTCATCCACACCTCACAACAGCACGTACTGCCGAGGTATAGATTTCAATCTTTCAAAAGTCACGTCTGAAGGAAGTTCTTATATCGTTTTTTCTTTTCATTACGTCTTGAGATTCGTTTGGAAACAACTCTTTGAATTTTGCAAATAAAATTACGTAACTTGAATTTCTTTCCATTTTACATCCCACAGGCAGCTGTTTTCTGTTTATACAACAATAAACTCTTCCCAGAACGACTTATTTTTCAAATACAATATAATTATATGAAATATATGAAACTCTTTTCCCTGAATGATTTACTTTAAACGATATAAAATTGTTACTGCCACAGCAATAAGCTCCACACGTTCCAACTTGTCTACAACCCCACCCCAGACATGACCGTTGATACGATATTTTATGGAAGCTCCGTACTGCGAACGATTCGACGACCGCATACTGCAAAACACCCAATTTGCCTACACACGTTATGATTTATCGTTACTGCGGCAGTACCGATGCATATCGTACTGCAAGCAGTACGTATCGTGTGTAGGCCGTTTAACTGAAACTGATGATATATTTCGCCTATGACTTAGCGTTCAGTTGCGTTTGACGTAACAAGACCTTGAGTTATATTATCACCATAAAATCCTCTTTCATGTATCCGCCTATAACTTGAATAAGGAAGCCGCAACGATTAAATCCCCTTGGGTCCTATGTCACATGATCTTGGAAATTACAGCTTCTGGACCTTTTCCTTCATCTGAATTTGTCAAACAATTTCATATACAGACCACAAAAACTATGATACTGGGCACCAAAGAAGCATAATATGAGAATGTGACAAAATTATTAGAAAAATTAGAAAGTTTGTGGTGTAGGGTTGTGAACAACTATATAATATGTGAATATTATATAGCCAAAAAGTTATTTCAACACCTCGACACGTGTTTAGATCACCAAGTAGTCATCTTCAAGAGGAAGATCAAACTAACCAAAGGTTCCAAACAGTGCATCACAAGTATATAATATGTAATAAATCAAATTCATAGTAGCAGTTCCAACTATATGTATACGGAAGGATCAAATCATTTCTCTAATGCGGGTAGAAATTGAAATATGAGTTTATAATGAGAAAGTAGATACAAAACACACACACAAACAGTGTTTGCAGTTGAGAAATTCCCTGCTGTGTAATTATCATGTTGAAAGATAATTGAAAGTAAAGAGATTTGAAAGAGGCTAAATAGGAAGATGTATCATCATTTGGTTGGCGTAGCCGATCAGCTGTGATCAGAAATTTCAGTTACAAAGATACCATATCTTCACAGGAAGATGCCTTTCTCATATTCACAAAATGAATCATTAGGGTTGTGAAATGATGAAAGTGAAAGTCAATAGTTTTTGTGAGGAAAATACGAATGGAATGGATAAGCAGAAAAATGACTTTATTACTTCAATATGGAAAATTAGCTGATTGTGCAAACATATTTGAAAAAGTGGATTGATGAACATTTCAAATCAAAAGCAAATCTTGTGAATCAAGGAAAGAAATGATGGCTGAAAATCGCCAAACTAATTGAATCAGTTTGTTAAGATATAATTGTAGAAGATAATACGTATTTTCTTAAGTTCAATACGCGTATGTACTCTGAATAGATTTATTTTATTGTTATAGATTTTTCATTTGAAGTTATAGCTTTACTGCGTTTCAACTCCTTTTCACTGGAACCGTGTACCAGAAATTCCCTCTGATAATGGAAGACATTTGCGCATTTTCAGAACTGATTGCCTATTTTTCGCCTAGTTACCTTCAATTCGATTACGTTTGAAGGTTCGAAGGCCGTCCAAAAATCTCCTTCTCTTGACTGTGATATTGAACCTACTTCAAAGGTTCCCTGTCACTCTACATCACTTAATCATGAGCCTCCGATTTTGGTTCATATTGCCTTTTAGAATTTGCCTAACCTAACAATTCCGTAGCGAATTCATCAGGAATTATTACATTCCTCCAACTACAAAGTATGCGCAAATTCCCAATTTCGTAGATGGATTCACCTCTGCAGGATTCATACCAATCATACGATGAACTTTGTTTTTATAGTTTTGAACGCATTGATAAGTGTTTCGTTTCAAATTAATCAACTTACCTTGATATACAGTAAGAATTCATTTGTTTGGATGTAGATATCAATCGAAGTTATAATTAGCATTCAAAATGGCATAAAATGGCATATTCAGATGGGGAGCAGCCTAAAAATAGCTACTGATGAATTGCTTGTAAATCATATGGAGAATAGTGAAAATAATACTTCACAACACTTACATTAATTTAATGCCTACAGCTGTTTGGACACTGTGTCATCTTCTGAGCTGTATAACTAACTAACTCGCTATAGGGAACTCGTTATATAACTCGCTCAGAAGATGACACAGTATGTCAAAATAGTTCTCAGCATTAAATATTAGTGTTGTTTATGATGCACTGTTTGGAACCTTTAGTGTAGTTTTAATCTTCCTCTTTGAAGATGATCACTTGGTGATCTAAACACGTGTCGAAGTGTTGAAAATAACGATTTGGTGTTGGGAAAAAACTCCAGTAATATTTATTAGTGTTGTGTAAATCGAAAAGTATTATTTTCACCCTATCTATTCAATTAAGATAAATTTAATCATATTAGAAGCTGAAACTGTAGAACATTTCAGAATGGTATGAGTGAAAGTATGACGAATCATTTTGGTCTCAGTATAAATTTAAATATTCGTCAAAAAAAGTTCGTGGATTATTGAACAATCTTATGATAAAGTACTAGTAGAACTACACCTTCCCTGTTCTCAATATTGTGAGTTCTTTATTGCCCTATCGCAATGTTCAAAAGTGGTCCTGGTACAGAGATCCAAAAAATACTCGAACAAGGAGGCTACGAATAAATCCATTGGACACTGCTTGTGAAGAATACGATATTGCATACACATGAAGAAAGGCACAAACAAGGCTGATTATATACTTGGAAATGAAGCTTGAAATAGAGTAAAAGCTGAATTTGCCGAAAAGGCTGTTGCTTGATTAGTAACAAATGAAATGAAAACCAAAAGAAAACGCAGAATGATGAAAACATAAATAGGTGGGAGGTGCGATATATATCAAACTTGGAATACTATACAAAATGAATTTAGGATATATCGATTTGACAGGTAATAGCGAAACCAGAAAAGGAGCATCGAATGCATCTAGAACTGCAAAAATGATTATCAAAAATATTGGAGAAAAACATCAAGTGACAATATTTACTTAATATCATTTGGAGGAATTTTACCATTCATACCACTATTTGCTAGACTGATTATCTAAAGAGCGCCAAGTAGGGGTGCAGCAAAAGTTGCTAGCAGGCAAAATTATGTGGAGTATTGATATTCAGAGATTTAATTCACTGAGGTGAGCTGAGAAATGGTGTTTTTATCCAAAATGAATTTCGATAACAAATGGCGTACAGACAAATCATTATGTATTGAAGACACCAGTTCAATATTCCTACACACAATTATCCTATTGTAGGCCACGGCCTACAATATTCGAAGAAAACTTACCATATAATGATATTGTGTATATTTTGAAGACTATTTTGAAAAATGTGATAGATTGAAAATGAACTACCCCTAGATCGAAGTTGTTGATATTAAAGTGCATGTTCAATGGTGGAATATGCCAATATTGAATCAAGAGAAATCTTCGTGTTGGAATCACTTCAAAGGAAAATTCTATTACACTTCCCAATTCTATCTATTGTTCTAAAACTGGCACGTTAAAATATCATGCCATATCTTTTTCTTTATTCTCAGTTGACAGTGCAATGCAGTTCCTTTCCTATATACTATCGAAAATTCTCTAATGAAAGCAAGTTCGTAGATTATAGATCTGCATTGTTTCCACAAATAGATATAGAGCACAATTTATCATCACATTCAGCTAACTTGTAGCTAATAAAACCTAAACTACGTTCAATATTTCTATTATTTCATATGCGAAATTCCACAAATAAAATGCTGGAATTTGAAGCGATGAATGGCAAACACGATTGGCGCTGAACTGATTGGAGAACATCTCAATAACAATAAATATCACGAAAATACTAAGGTATTACTGTCTGAATCAGTTATCTGAGCATTGCAGAATTGAGGGCTGATGTCTGTTTTTTAATGATGATACTATATATGTGACTGCAAGAAAATGGTTCAATCACTTGTATCAAACTTTAACTACAATCACTATGAATGTAATGCAATAATGAGTAAATATTTGTAGGTGGAAGTTATTAGTAATCTAAAATACCTAATATCATTTCAATACAATATAGTAGACATCATTTCAAAAATGCAGGACAACCAAATATTTTGATTTCTAATTAAACAGCTCATTATTATGTTCATGTCCGTCATCTGAAAGATGTTGATTTCGGGATATTTTCTGCTTACTATTTCAATGAATAGAAACTAAATAAATATTCGATGATGAAGGCATATTACGATGATATTGAATATCACTATTATTACAGTCCATAATGAAAACCAACATGTTAGGAATATAAAAAAATCAATAATGGATTCTCACTCACCAAGTCATATATTTTTTTTGTTACGCATCTCATCTGATCTCTCTAATGATATTTAATGTTGTGGATAATTTAATACACGTTACATCATACACAAGTTTTGATTGCTCATTTACATGTTTCCCCATTATCCAAATAACAATTTTCACATTTGTCTGATATAAAGAAATGTCGCGTTGTTGGTTTAGTGCCATACTTTAGTGTTTCCTTACATACTAAGCGACAAAGAAAGGTAAACACCCAAGTAACGAGTAAGTTTCCAGAGAAATTGGATGATCGTAAAACCAGTGAAGTTCAGTAGTCTGTGGCAGATCCCCGATATCTTATAAACTCTTGGATACGTCTGGGCTTTGTTCTGATAAAGTGGTCTATATCCTGTCGAGGATTCTCATTCCAACCTACTTCTAACTCATGTCTAAGTGCTGCGAAAGTCTGTGGGGGCTGTTATAAATTCAACAGTCTGCAACCAATGATATCCCACACATGTTCGATCGGTGGAAGATCGGGCAATCTGGGTGGCCATGGTAAGCGGTTAATGTCATGCTGATCCATGAAGTCTAAAGTCACTCTAGCCACATGTGGTCTAGCGTTGTCTTGTTGAAATATGAGGTTCTCGATTGTCAAGACGGACGGACATATGAGGCTCCACTACTTCGTGAATGTATCGAAGAAGTGTCTTGTTTCCTCTAATGAAGACTGGAGGTGTCCTGCTACCATAAGCAATGACACCCCATACCATTAAACCAACAGTATGGTGAACATGCCTCTCCACATAAAACTGGGGATCTCGTCTTTCACCATGACGCCTTCTTACTCTTGCTCGTCCATCGTGCATACCCAAACAAAAGCGGAATTCATCGCTGAAGACTACGCGGTTCCACTGTTGATCCCAATTTATTCTGTCTCTGCACCAGTGCAATCGGTTGCATCAATGCTCGAGAGTCAGTGACAACACTCAATGAGGATGATAAGAAAAAAGTCCAAAACTTCTTATTCGCCGATATACTGTACGTTTACCAAAAACCCTTCCGTATTCTTCGAACCACTGATTTGCAATTGTCGTAGTAGAAATGAACCGATCCCAAAGAGCCAAAAGTCTTAATTGGCGATCCTCACGCGCTGTTGTTCCCTTGCGACGACCGGTGCCCCCAGCTCTGTGTTCGTGGCCTTCTCCCACACAGCACTAGATATTCTTGGAATATTCCCTGTATATCATAAAACGAACGTATATATTCCAAATATTCATAGAATATTCTTGGAATATATACATGCCTTTAGAATATTCATAGAATATGCTTGAATGAATATGGCAGGATTATTCCCGAAAGAATGTGCATAGAATGTCTATAAATGGATTATTCTCCCTTGAATATTCTAAGAATATTGTCGATNCTTGTATCAAAATGCAATATATACATGCCTAATAGCGGTTACTCGTCACATTCTTGGAATATTCCAAATATTCCTAGAATATTCATAAAATATATTTAAAGAATATTCTATGGTGTTTCTCTATTGTATATTCCTACAATAAACTAAGAATATCCTGAATATTTTATGAATATTCCTCGGGTTCTATTCCTGGAATATTCTTAATAGAATATACCTTAGATATTCTAAGAATATTATAAGATATTCCAAGAATATTCCCAAGGAATATTCTTAAAATATATCAAAGGTTCGCCAGGAGCACTTCCAGGGAATATTCTCCAGAAGATATATATATCCATGGCATATTCATAGCATAATACAATATCCTTAAATGTATATTCATGAAATATACCTGGAATATCTATTGCTATGTGGGCTTGGGTCCATGTCTGATGACATCTTAGAAAATTACGCAAAGATCGATTGGTTCTTCTTGAAATTTGTATTACTGAAAAACCTACCTCACGTAAGCCAACAATTCGTCCTCTATCAAAATCACTAAGTTGAGGAATACGACAAAGTCTTCTCATTCGAGCCATAGTGTTAACAATACGAAACACTTCACAACAAAGTCTTTAACAGTTTAAGCACAAATGAGAATAAAAATTGGAGCAATGGCAAATGCTCACACAAAAAAACAGTTAAAAAACTGGTCAGAATAGCCTCCGATACGGCTGATATTTTACTGCCTTTTCAGTGGCCTCAACATAAATACACATGCAAAACATTATTGAAATATTTACAATATAAATGGGTGTTTGTCACTCAATATATATTTGGAGCATTCTGAAAAATAAATAATATACTGTAATTCGACTCATATTGAAAGAAGTACTTATTATAATGACCTTGCCTGTCAAACTGATGATCATTTTATGAATAAAAGAAATACTGTTGGAACTGGGTAGGACAAACTGACGAACCTTCCAAAGCCGATGGCTACATAAAATGAGATGTAAGACAAAAAATGTATCCTGAACATCTGAATGATGAAAGTCATGTCTCGAACACAATTGAGAAATGGAGGAAAAAAGTTTTTAACGTTCATAACTAGACCATTTATACTCGAAGTGTTTGTATTCCATTTTGCATGAAAAAACTTTCTGTATACATTTCATGTTTTGAATACTTGTTTCGATATTTGATTGAATCGGCCGATACTTGATGAAAACCCATAACGTATTCAAGAAACACTTTATAGTGAGATTTTTACCAAACAGTTTTACAAAAATCTTGAACGGTACTATGAAAATGAGGCCTTTGACTGTGTGTGGCACGAGTGTTTGCTGGCCAAACTTCTCGGATCATTTATGTGTATGGCTTCAGCTACCTGAAAGAATGTTCCCTACAAGTGGTCGTCAATGGATATCTTTCGAATACTTTCACCATCAACGGAATCCATTTTATCTCCAACCCTCTTTTTAAACACTGTTCCGAATCAGAAAACTTTATACACACCAGTAACTTCTGATGCTTTATAAAGCTCAGATCAGACCTTCTTTGGAGTATTGTTCTCTTCTATAGATACTTTCACGGAAGGTGTTCAAGTAACTTGGCACATTTGATTCCACCAAGAGCGGTACATATCAGAAATATGCGACGGATTGAGGCTGCTAATCGTTTTGAGGTTCAACTCAGTACACTCAGTACACGCAATTTTGCGTTTATGTGGAATAAACTTCATGAGAACGTTTTTCCAAATGGATTTTATCTCCGGCGATTCAAATCCAATGTGAATCGCCACTTTCGAACAGGCACCGCTTTGAGAGTGCCTTAAGGATTTTCCTGTAGTGCTTGTGTTTTGTCCTTGAAAAAAAAAACACAAATTAGATACAAAAAATATGGTCGATATGTTACTTGTATTATTCACATATATCGGCCAATTAAATTTAAAATGCAAATTGACCACAACTGTACGAAAAAAATAATATAACAATATTGTTGCAACCTGTTAATAAATATTACAAAACATTGTGCCTACATGTCCCTGGATATTCCCATAAAAATGAAACTGAGTTTAAGGATGGAATAAAAATGTAAGTGCAGAAAATATAAATAAAGAAGAAGAACTTGATACAAGCTGACAATTCTTAGTGACTTTCTCTTGATAGGTATGCGTTGGGGTTGCATCGAGTAAGTTAGGTACTGAAAAACAACCGGCAAAGTTTTTCATTCAATATGACAACATAATATCGCTTTCTAGCTCTACGATGTTCTGGAAAATAAAATCTCGTAGTAATCTCAACTGATGGATGATTCTGCCGGATGAAGTTAAGTTTGAGAAATATATACTTCGTGGGTCACTCCAAGATGGATCAGGTTTTAAATATTTATTGAGAAATGATCCAAAACCATCAAATAGCTTGACTTACAATTCGATAGTTCCCTCAGGGAACTTGTCTTAAAGTATTCTCTATAATCAAAACACACTCTCAAACAATGTATGTTCACTGTGAAAATATAATTTCTATTCATCAATCTCAAGAACGGCTGAAACATAATAGCAACTCAACATCTTTTCTGACGTGTATCACTCCTATGTTTATCGATGAACCGGCTTCAATTCATTTATCGAAAGCAAACAGAAAAAATTTAACAAACTTCGCGGAAACTCTGGAGCAGCGTATTATTTATTGACAGGTCCATTACTTCAGAAGGCGATATATTCGGTTCTGAAGTTAACTGAGCAGTTGGGTGTTGAGTGTTCTCATTCAGGCGCTTTTTTTATAGGCCAGTCATTTCACAATCGAGATGAAGACTGATGGATTGTTTTGTTCTATCAGAAAATCACATGAAATTTGAAATGTGAAGTACGTTTAGTACACAAATAAAAATAGTTTGAAAAACTAAAAAACACGCTTCTAAAGATCATCGAACTAAAAAGTTAAAAATATTTTTTTATTAGGCTCAAAACAATAACGAACGAAAAATTCTAGTATTATTGTAAAAAAAGCAACGAGCGCTTGATATACAAAAAAAATGGCACAAGGCGCCCACGCTTATTTCACAATAATGTTAGTATTTTTCGTTTGTTATTGTTTTAAACTTATTCAAATAAAATTATTTTCAACTTTTTAGTTCGATGTTCTTTAAAGCGTATTTTTCAGTCTTTTTAAACTATATTTATTTTATCTAAACTTTGGTATCAATCAGCCGTATATTGTTTAGAAAAATGACCATTGATATTTTCCGATTCCGGAGAGGGAGCCCGAAAATCAGCTACCAACCCCAGTCTGCAGGCGCGCAAAGGAGGGTTACAAATAAGGCATCAGGCGCGCGTATTGATAAAAAAAATACTTCTTTCAAATGAAGAAATACATGTAAAAGTGAGTTCGAATTATATCAAGGAGGTTACGTATAGCAGCATCTGCCCGCGAATGGATCAAGCAATAATGTCGATATATCAAGTAGATTACGTACAGCGCCATCTGCCCGCAAATAGTTCAAGCAATAATGTCGATAATTCTGTCAAATACAGATCCTGAGCTTGAGAGTTACAAACAAGCAAACATACATACATACAAACAGGTGAAGCTAATAAAAACGTGTTAATAAAAATAGCCACTTTTTCCGGCGTTTCAATTCGTTTAAAGTTCTATTAGTGCAATGACTGTGATCGCAGCACGTTATTTTGCCAAATTATGCATGAACCAGCAATAGGAAATGGCAATTTTTGGTTGATTTTCAGATGATTGCACTTTCTTTTTGTACGATTGTACCCATTTCTTGAGTGGTATCAGAGATGTCAATCGCCATAAATGTCGTTACTAGACCAACAGTCATCCCAGGGTTATTCACATGCTACATCCTCAAAATATTTAAGAATTGAACGTATGGACTGTTACTTTTGAAAATCGTCTTCTGAATATTTTTTTCGTACATTCAACTGGTGGTATTTATTCATTTGTTTATTCATTCATTCATTCATTTAGTAGTCATTCATTCATTCACCCAAACAGACCACATATGCCTAATTACAAGTATGACCTTATCAATTATGAAATAATACAAAAGGATATACATATGGAAATGAGTGAGTTGCTGACGAAATCGACTTATAAGTGTAATGATCTTACAAATATTACAACGAGTTATATAATAACTTTTCTTATTGTTTTCTTGAGGAATCACTCCAATCTACATATATCAATCATTACATTTAATTCATTTGCGAGACGGATCATACTCCGCAAGTTGGGCACATACAGAGCTGAAATTCTATATATTGAACAGTATATTCACTCGTGTCTTTCTGATTGGAACATGACATTGTACTAACGATAATAAATTGGATGAATAAAAGGAGTAAGAATCATAGAAATTTTCATTTCTCATTTTTCGAGATGAATCTACTCTATTATCAAGAGGCTTATGAAGAAATTGTAGTAAACGTATTTTCCGTCTATTTTGGAGCGATAGTCACTTACGATAGTCTTAACGATAGTCTGGACATACATAATATTTTTTGAAATATAGATATTTCGAAAGTTTGTTTTGAAGTTATGAAATTTTCTGTGAACATTCCTGCACTGACGCCTGTCGGATATAATCCAACGCCCTTCGTGGTATTAGCCAGGGGCGTAGTTGTTTTATGATAGGCGTCATTCCATTCAACCTACTGTGTAGGTATATTCGAGACTGGCTTGAACGTTCGAAGTTCATTTCTTTAGATTTCTTTACTGCCAGTCTTCAAGCATAGCCCACTGACTAATAAGAAAATATATTTACATTCAGAACGAAAATAAAATCATGCATTGTTCGAACTGAAACGTGTAAATAAAAATAATCTATTCCATAAGTGACCTAAACACTTGTTTTGAGGAAATGTATCACTAGAATTAAGTTTAGCTAGCACATAGTTGAAAAAACATTCAAAGTATATACTGAAGAGGAAACTAAATATTATTTCAAGTTACATATAGTCACCAAAAGTTCATATTATAGACTAACTTACATAAATGAAAACATTTCAAACAATACACTACCGTCAATTCATATAATAGGAAAATAGCTATCATACTTACATTGTACAAATGAATATAACGAATTTAATAATCATTTATCGAATTGGGATACTTATAAAATAGTTCAATGTGGTAAAATTGTTTCATATATCGAACAAGTGACGTATCATATGTCTCGAATTTTCCTGTATGTATATCAATAGTTTTTTAATGTTCTGTTGTTACCTATACATTTCAACTCATGAGGAATTGTATTATACAATTTTGGTGATAGCTAGATGAATATTATCTTCGTTGTGGCTTTAAATTGATTCATGAATTGTCTTTGTATTATTTCCAATGGGTTCATATGTGTTTTTGAAGCACCACCCATTGCTAGAATTCTGTACCGTATATTATGACTTTCAACTAGAGTTTTCATTTGATTGAAAGGTAGATTATCCTTGATTTTCTTGAACTTAAACAATATACATCTCAATTTTTTATAACAAAATGTATGTGAGAGTCCCATTTCAAATGGGAATTTAAATACTTGAGTATTTAAATTCTTCCATAGGTTCTATAGAGAACTGTTAATTATTCGTAGTAATGTTCAGTTTCTCGAAATTAGGCAGACCAAGAATATTGCAGCTGAATGATCAATAGTTCATCAATCTCTTTGTTGATTGTGAGCAATTTATATACGAACCATGATTTCATTGATTGGAAGTCAGGTTCTGCTTTTTGTTTCAGGTTTTCTCAGTTATTAACCATCTGAAACATTGCTGTATCATCAGCAAATCCGATAATTTCTCCACTGTTGTTGAGTGAGAATGGACCATTCAGATAAATGTTTAATAAACTTGGTCCTAGGACTGTTCCTTGTGGTATTTCATAGACAATTGTTTCGCTAACCACACCATCAACACTTTTGGGTTCTCTCACTCAAGTAACTCTTGAAGGTTCTAGACGAATACCTCTAAGGCCATTGTCTTCCAATGACTGTAAGAGGAGTTCGTGACTAAGAATATTCGGTTATTTTTGACGTTGAAGCAAGAATTGCATTTTAGGTCGGTATATTTTCCCTGAATCTGAATTGATTATTGGAAATGATATACTGAATACCTAATTTGTTTAAAGAGTTGGTTCATCTGTTTTTCAGAATTTTCTCCAATATTTTTGAGAGGTTGGTGATCAAAGATATTGGTCGGTACTGACAAAAAATAATCTACGAAGAAATGATGTGTTATAACGGAAACTTTTGGATTCAAATATGCGGATCTGTTTGCTAAATCTTTCAACTAATGGATGGCTGAATATAAAGTTCTTTGAGAAAACTTTCATTTCCCAGAATTTATCAAACTGTGTTGAACTTTGAAATTTCCATATAATACTGTTTCTTTAGCAAAAGGAAAACTTAAGCAAAATCATTTGATATATAGTTGTAATAAGGTTTCCTGAAATAACCCAAACAAATCTTGTTTTTGCAATGTTGGCAATTGCGAACCTGAACGTATCTATTTGCTCTAAACAGAGTAATTTAGAGAAATCACTTGCCTCAATAATCGGCAGTAGGTTTTATTATGTTAACAGGTGGTTTAATATAATAATTGTCACTAACACCAGTTGAAGTTTGACCTATTGCTACCTAGAAATATCAACATGAAATATTTCAAAAGTCAAGTAATTTTAATGTATTTCACTGATGAAATTAGATTGCGACGCACTATATGAGCGTTCCCCACGGTGTGGGAAGTGGTCCTTGGTTGATAACACTAGTGCGCCCTCCCGAATGTATCAACGATCATGGTTTTCCTATTGAAAATGCCGGGATCATTTCTAATAGTATTAATAGAAATTTTGGTGCGATTTTCCAACTTTTCTACAGTATAAAAGAGTGTGCTGTTTTGGGATGAACCCTTAATGATTAGTTTCAACAAATGCGGTCCAGGAACTTACTTTTTTATCATGATGGGGTGAAAGACGGCATTATAGGTACTACGTTCATCCTACATCATCAATCCTCACTTATTCATATATATTCCGTGTTAGGAATCACACGTTAAAAGGTAAGACCTCGTTAGTCCTTAGCTCGCACAAGTTCTCAACTTTTGAGAGTTGTCGTTCGTATGGGGGCGATAGCTGATTAACGAAAAAACAGACAGATTTTTTAAACAGACAGAAGCATAACGTTGCAATGGGAATTGTGGATATGGACATTATCTGTAAAGTAAATTTTACTAATCCATGAATCAATGATCTACCTATCACGAAGCAAGAGCTAAACGACGTACAACTTTATAACATATAAATGCGGAAAATTCTTACCTTCTGAAGAATGGAAAAAACATTCACTGAACCAGAGCTTAGGTATATTAATATATGTATAATTGTTTCCTTCGCTATATATTTGATATGTTTTAGTAAACCATAAGGATTCATTTTTTCAGATTCTTCAAATATTGGTTTTCAATATAGATCTTGATCGTATTAATTATCACTGATAACTTTGATTACAAAATATATTCAACTAGCTGTTGCTCCGAATTCGTTTCCGAAGACTTAAAAAAGTTCTGATGTATTCAACTATTTATGATGTATAAGAAAATTGTTTTACAAACTATAAATATAGTTAGCGGAAATTTCAGCCATATCAAATGAACAAAATTTTTCCAAAAAATGTTTAATCTGATTATTCAATTTGACATAACTGTTTTGTTTATGAAACGACTGAAAACGGTTGAGCCGTTTTTGAGATTAACGCACACAAGCAGCAGGTGAACAGACAAAATTCTGAAAATCATTGTTTTGGGTGTCATTGCTTCAATTAAGACCAGCAATAGTAGTTCTTCTCAAATATTTCTCCCGTACAGACAACGATTTGTACTGAGAGAACATAGTTTCATATAATTTTTCAGTACAACTTCAAATAATTGAATCACTGTCTAGACTATCTATAATAATAATTATTATTATAAGAATTTTCATAATAAGTTTTATTCAAAACGCATTCAAAATAGTACATCAAACTGTTCTAGAACTCTATGGAGAACGCTCATAAAGTGCGTCGCAATCTCAACTGATACAATCTGATATATACAATATGGTCAAATAATTTGATTGGAACACATATTATAGATATCGACGTATAATTTTCAATGCACATTCTATTACCAGATTTGTAAATTGGAGATGCTATCAATGTTTTCCATTTAGACGAAAATACATACCTATCCCTCAGTATGATCACAAAAAATGATCCTGCATACAAAAGGGAAATAATTTTTCTACAAGACGGTGCCCCTCGACATTTCTAACATAATGTGAGAAATCATTCAAAAAAGAAAGGTTACGTGATCGCTGGATATGACGAAGTACTTGATTTCTTTAATTTTTTGTGTGGACACATAAACACAAGAAGTATATCGCTTTGCTCCTGGCTCATTGGAAAATCAGAATAAAATTGTGAATATGGTCAATGACAGATTGTTGCCTGGGAGAATGCTCCTAAAAATGGTGTAAGGACGAATCGTTATACCATGTCACGTAAGTGCACCAAAATAAATTGAATAACTGTATAATATGCCACATCAATGAAGTACATGCTGTGAATGTTTTTCAACTTCCATACAAAGATACAGTTATTCAATTTATTTTGGTGCACTTACGTGACATAGGTATAACAATTCGTCCTTACACCATATTTAGGAGCATTCTTCTAGGCAACAATCTGTCATTGACCATATTCACAATTTTATTCTGATTTTCCAATGAGCCAGGAGCAAAGCGATATACTTCTTGTGATGTATTCACACAAAAAAGTAAAGAAATCAAGTACTTCGTCATATCCAGCGATCACGTAATCTTTCTTTTTTGAATAATTACTCACATTATGTTAGAAATGTAGAGGGGCACCGTCTTGTAGAAAAATTATTTTCCTTTTGTATGCAGGATCATTTTCTGTGATCATAGTGAGGGATAGGTATATGTATTTTCGTCTGAATGGAAAACATTGATATCATCTCCAATTTACAAATCTGGTAATAGAATGTGCATTGAAAACAATACGCAAAAATCTATAATATGTGTTCCAATAGAATTATTTGACCATATTGTATATATCAGATTGTATCAGTTGAAAAGTATACCAATAGTGTGCAAAGGGGTTTTGCGAGAAGTAGATCTATAAAGTTCAACCTGTTAACTATCACTCACAAAGCATATAAGATACTAGAAAATAAGTCTCAACTCGATACTGTACAGACTTCCAAAAAGTTTATATTGAAATGGTTAGGAAACTATCCAGTGATATAAAAAGAACCCCAACTATGTTCCATATCGTTTCCTTAAACCTAATTCTCTCGTCCTCACTCCAGCCGAGTCAATCTTTATACAAAATATAATCAAACAATTGAAAAATAAAAGCCGAAACTATAAAGATGACTTCTAGCTATATCCAAGAACCTTTGATGAAAATTTTCAATTTTTGTATAGATACACGAAAATACACATCGGCATTCAAACACACAAAATATAATCAAACAATTGAAAAATAAAAGCCGAAACTATAAAGATGACTTCTAGCTATATCCAAGAACCTTCAATGAAAATTTTCAATTTTTGTATAGATACACGAAAATACACATCGGCATTCAAACACACAATCGTAGTTTCCCTCCATAAAAAAGAAATGCCCAGAAAGTAGGCAATAACCGACCAATATCTTTTATCACCAACCTCTCAAAAATATTGGAGGAAATTCTGAAAACTTGAGTGAGAGAACCCAAAAGTGTTGATGGTGTGGTTAGCGGTATCGAAATAATTTTCTATGAAATACCACAAGGAACAGTCCTAGGACCAATATTATTGAACATTTATTTGAATGGTCTATTCTCACTCAACATCAGTGGAGAAATTATCGGATTTGCTGATGATACAGCAATTTTTCACAGGGTCTTGGTCTGATGGACGAAAATATCTACATCAGCATCATTAGCTTTTATAAGCTTGAGGATCGGAAATGAATAGTTCCAATGAATTTGACACTACTCGTTTCCCACAACGGACTCAATATCTCCTGGAGCGTAGAGCAACACCGGTGTCTCGTCAATACCGTAAAAGTGCCGTAAATATCAATGATGCACGCTTAGCGCTTCATTATGTCGATTAATATAGACTAAACCCGCATGCTGACGGCAAGGGCATTAAGGTCCCAGACGCCTCGCGCAAGGCCCCGAACTTAGTGTCAGAAACCTCATTACTCATCACGAAATTACGGTAGACACCATTCTGGCAAGCCATAATGAACTTCCCAGTTTCCGATATCGGCCCACTTGACCTGAGGAAAGCGAAGGTCACGCGCTTTGATAAGCCGAAGTCTTCAATGTTGTTGAAGATGACCCTGTACAATTTTCAAGTCAAATGGGCCTTAATTAGTTGGAGACGATGCTGTCCATTGATAGACTGTTATTTTGTAATATGTCTACGCATGTAGGCACGAAGGGAAGACAAGGACGCGCGCGCAGGCAGCCAGGGGTCCAGAGTCCAGACTCGCAAGAGTCACAGCGTCACTCGTAGAAAAAGATCAAATTGTTGATCAATAATTCATTAAAAGTATAATATAGCCCACTCATATCATTTCAGTTTGTGCATGTTCATCAAAGTTTGTTCAGACCCCATGCACTGGCTTATCCTTGTGTTGCCACAAAGGTGAATGGTTCCATATTGAAAAAAAAAACACTTTTTTAAATGCAAAAACCCCTCCTACTACAAATGAAAATTTATCATGATACTCAATTTGCTCAGAAAGAAGTGAAGAAATTATTTCCACTTCAGGAAAACCCTTTGGCGTTTAATTTTTCTACAAAAATCCCGCAAGAGCGCCAATGATGGCAATAATAAAAAATCATGTATCACAGCTGAAAATGCGTTTTCGTTCGTGAATGATGCGTGTTATATATTTCCCAAAGAATTTTAATGACTATTCCAATGTTATATAAAAAATCCACGTGAATTTCAGTACTTTGTAGTTCAGAAGTTGATTCTTTCAGAAAATATATTAATATGGAGATTTTTTTCAAGGCCCAAGAATAACCTCCTCAAATATTAGCAAACATCTTGTATAATACCTTGTATGAGAGATATGATACAATACCGACAACGATTCATCAAAAAATATTCCCCGACAATAATGTTTACAAATGACACACTTTTTTGTTGATGGTAGTAATATCGATGAATCAATCGATAAGTTAAACCATATACTGATTCTCATGAAGCAATGGTGTAAAATTAAATAACATTAATATTTCTCTGAAACTTATTATATATGTTTTTCGAAAAAGACTCGTATGATGTATGTAACTTTCAAAATCAGCAACAAATGCTTTGGCATCATTCACGATTCTCAGTTGAATTAGAAACCACATATTTCTCAACTGAATAAAAAATTGGGTAGTTTTGCTCTCAAAACACTAAGAGCTTACCAGTAAAACATTGAACCCTTGAAAATTTTAAAGTATGCAATTTCATGAATTACAAAGGTCGATTGGAAAAATTTTCATTGAATAAAGCATACCACTCATTTAATAAATTTGTCAACTCTACTCAAAACCCATAATTGAGTTATGCCCATTATGTATGTAGTATGCTACTATTTATAATTGTAACCACTGAAAATTATGTTAATGTTTTGTGTTTATATTTGCATCTTTTGTGTTTGCATTGTTACGAAAATTTAATCAACCTGTTAATGAAATTATTATGTCGTTTCAAAAGTTTTGTCCGTTTTGAAGTTCCATATCTCAATAAATAGTTATTCCACTGTGTCGTGGTATACAATGAACGATGAAGAATGTTTTACTGTATAGGTTAAGTTAGGTGAGGTCCAGAGTGAGTCTATTCGACCCGCAAGGGTTTATTGTGGCTCACACCTATTCACACTCGACCAAATGAACCAAGCTTCTTAACGAAGCCGATTAGTTTGTATGGTGAGTGGTCTTTCAGATCAGATGGTAAGAGTACGGATCTGCCGAACTCTTAAAACCTGATTCGGTCCCCAGCGGGGCAGGCACAAAGTATGTGCTCTGCTGTTTCATCATTTTCCGAACAGAGGCGACACACACTGTCTTCCAACAGTCCGAGTCTCTGTATATGATGATTCAAATGACAGTGACCTATAAGAGGGCCTGTTAGACATCGTAGTTCATCCCTATTGTTGACCAACAACTGTTTGGTATCAAGCTTCGAAGGGTGAATAAACGCCCTTGAGTGAGCCAATCCTGGAAGATTCTCCCAGAAGTTCATAAATCTTCTTGTCATCCAGGTGTCCAATCTTTGTTTGGCAGAGCCTCAAGCGATGCCAGTGATAGGTTCTGGTCCGACGAAGCTGCTTGCAGCACCCTCTTTTGCAAGGTGCTGTTTTACTGTATATATTGATGCTATTTTTTTCAAATTTGATTTTTTTTATCCAAACCGCTGCAGAAACAGACCGAAAAATTAACCATGCATTTGGCAAAAATAGTGTTGACGCACTGTTCGACGTTGATTTACAAAATTTCGGTCCGGAGATTGTAGCCTCGAAGATGAGCCCCGAAGTGGTCGACCTACAATAATCTAGAACCTTGGAAAAGACTGTCCTATCACGAACGGTGCGTGGGATGACGGAAGAACTGGGCGTCAGCTCACATGAGGTTTCTGATGGTTCAAAACGATTGAAAATATCAAAAATCCCGAAAAGTGAGTGCCCGACGATTTGAACGATGGGCAAAAATTGTCACGTTTCGAAGTTTGTTCTTCCTTACTTTTGCACAACCAAAACTATCCTTTTTTGTTAGAATCGTCACGTGTGATTTAACCCACCAATAAAGATCATGGTAACTGTTTCATAGTCAGTGGCCGGTGTGATTCACTATAACTTTCTGCAACCAGGCCAAATCATCACAACAGACTCTTATTGTGAGGAAATGTACCAAAACTTGCTTCAGTATCAGCCGGCACTGTCAATGGACGAGGTTCGATCCTGCTCCACGACAACGCTTGTCCGCACGTTTCCCAAATCACCGTCTGAAAATTGGATGAATTGAGCGTCGAAATTCTGCATCACCCACCATACTACCCAGACCTCTCGCCAACCGACTACAATCTTTTCGAGCACTTCGACAACTTTCTCATCGGTAGAACTTTCGCCAATCAGGACCAGGCAAAACGGTCTTCGTCGATTTCATCGAATCCAGAGCATTCAATTTTCATGCAGACGGAATTATTCGACTTGTGAGACTGTGTGAAATCTATTTTATTAATGTGCATTGCCTCTTCTTTTCTCTATATACTATTGGATAGAAACTTTGAGAGTTTTATCGAGTACTACTATATCTTCGAATGAGATAATGTGAGTGCCTTCTTTGTTGAAAGCTTGTTCAGCTTCAGCTGATTTGTCGGTTTGTCCAAGTCTACAACTTCTCTTGTGTTCCGAGAGACGGGTACATACACTTCTTTTCGTGGTTCCAATGTAGACCAGCCTGCGGTTACAGGGAATCCCGATACCCCCGGGTTTGCTGAATGTTCTCTGGGGTCCTTAGCTCAGACTTTGATAGTTTATGTTGGCCTAAATATTGGTTTCACGTCGGGTTTCTTCAATATTCTTTCAATCCGGTCTGTAATATTTTGAACAGAAAGGAAAGGTTTTTTCCCTGACCACCTCAGCCTGGGTTACTTTGGCGATACTTTCGTGGTGGTTAGAGCCACCAGCCACAGTCACCAGCCATACAACCATGTCATTGATAAGCTCGTTTCGTCCCACATACGGAACCGTTTTATGAATGAATTAGGTGCAGGTAACGTAGTAGATGAATGTTGAAACATTTCAATATTCAGTTTTGTTCTTTCAAGTCGTCACACCTTTGTTGTGATTTGAACGAATTCCAATCTAGTTGTATGAACAGTTCGCACATTTCTCTCTTTTCTTCATTTGTATATCTCACTATATCAAATAAGTTAAATTGCAATCCCACAGAAGAAATTTTACCGACAAGAAGTTCTTGTGACACAATAATGAAAGTAGTGACAGATGATATACATTTCTTGTTATTGTTACGATTTTTATTCGGGTTCGAAGGCCGTCATGGTTGGAACTGTATCTTAACGTTTCGCCAGCATGAGTGGCTGACTTCTTCAGAGGTTTATTCATCTTGATGGTTCACCGGTGAATAAACCTCTGAAGAAACCAGCCACTCGTGCTGGCGAAAATTTAGGATACAGTTCCAAACCACGACGGATACAGGATACAGTTCCACCCCATACAATGATTTCAAATTTTAATACCAAGCCTTGTAAAAACTATATTGTAATAATCTGGTAAAAAAACTTTGGTTCTGTAATTTGTTTCAAAGGAACAAATGACATATCCGACAATAGTGATTCCTCGCGAGAAGACTGATAATGCATTGTAGTCTAATCAACAAGTTCAAAAACAAAAACAAAATAGAGATAAAGGTCCAAAAATATGAGCGATAGCTCATTGGAAGGTATTCAAGGAGACGACATGACTAAATGTATAAGAAGTTTGAACCCTTGAAATATGTTGTGAATAATTTATTAGTTGTTTCTTACTTTAATTCTGATACGTTCCATTTAGTTGAAGATGAGTGAGTTGATTTTTTTAGCATAATGTACTACATGTTGTTAATTGAATTAATGGTTAAAATCACCTGAACATCATGGTTGAATTCAGCGTGAAAAGTTATTTCGAAAAATGTCATGAAATATGCAGGTCCGAATTGGAAAGAATGAGGGTTGCACTTGACAGTGCTTCTACGAATGCAAACTTTTTTCTCCTTTGACCGACCTTGTTACTCTTATGGTTTAAAAATGACCAATACAATCCCATTAAAAAAGTGGTCACTCTATATGAAGCGACAATAAAAATTCGAAAAATTTCAATTCTGAAGAAGAAGCAATAATAAAACCGACTCGGGCATTGCGACCGGTATCACATCGCCTTTGATAATGTCTACCGCAGTAGAAGACGTCAGGCATAAAAACCTGCAGACCACGGCCAAAAAACCCGAAAAATATAATAATGATAATATCGTTCATCATGCATGAAAAAACATTTATACATGACAGGAAAAGGGTTAGCCAAAGGCTATCTTCCACCCCTACCAAAAATTATACAGTGAGTATAAGAAAATAATCATAAACAAACTTATTTACTATCATAACAATAATAGAGAAGAGAAAAAATAATACATCATAGTTGCTAATAACTCTTAATATTCGTAACATTATTTTAGTCAATTTAACAATTTTATTGCACTACCATACATTGAATTTTAAATTGTTTAAATTAGCACTGAGCAGTAAGCATCTGTGATTTTATTTCTTCCTTAAATTGATGAAGATTATGATTCAAAAGGAGTAAAACTTCATTCAGATGAGAAGGGGCTACATAAGAAAAACATCCTTGAAATTTGGAGCCTGTATCTTGAATGAGTTAATTCTCAAATTGACCATATGTATGTCAGAATGCCTGCTTAATAAACTATATAAATAACTAGGTGTTTTAGTTTGAAGCAACTTGAACAAAAACATTTTTATCAAATATTGGACTCTGTACCTCACATTCAGCTTCTTCATTTTTAACAAAANCGCATTTATCGTACCAACTAATATTAAATCCTCGATTTTGTTGATTATCTGACGCTTTAATTGAAATCAAATTTGGTTGAGGCCTTCCCAGAGTTTTAATTATGTAAAATGTATTATCATGAGATAAAGACTTGAAATTACTTGTCAGCAACCAATCGACTAAGTCGTCAGATTTTTTAATTTCGTCCAACTTATCCATAATAAATGGAAAAAAAACTTACCGAAAAGTGAAAACCTGAAAGCACCTTGGAATTGAAAAAAAAAAACACTTGAAAAACATATTAAAAATATAACCAAAAAGCACTGCTATAATACAATACTGCCTGTTTCATACACAAAAAACAAATATCATCAAGAAACACTAAAATGATTTACCGAAATATTTTTCAGTCCCGGTCCGTCACGGCATCCCGTCCGAATAATTAAATCAAAAACAAACGCAGTCGTACACTAACGAAGACCAACTGGAGGCTAGCCTCCTCTAACGCTGTAATTTCTGCAACTTAAATTATAAATCGGGACGTATGTCGCTGGCTGGATCGGTCTCGAGGAGCTTGTGTTTTTTAAAGTGGTCAGAGGCTTGGCTCCCTTGCATCGTATCAACGTATGGCATTTATTATTTCGAGTCGATGGTTTCTTCGTTATTCGTTCCTGGGTGGGCGGTGCGTTTGAGGTTTATTGATGCAGAATACAGTGTGGTACGTACTACGTAGTGAGTGATAGTGTTTCTTCGGGCATATTATGTATTGATATTAAAAATTAATGGTAAAGTAATGATACCCAAGCATTTTTAGAAAATAATAAAAAAATAATCATAATTGAATGTCAATATCTTTTAATTTATTGCGATGAATAGCCTCAAATTTCATGGGGAGGCTAAGCCTCCCTTGCCTCCTCTGACGAGCCGCCGCTGGCAATAACATATTTTGATTATGAAGGAACATGAATGATATCTGCCTATTTGATATGGTTAAGGCCCAGCGACTCGCACGAAGTTATTTTACTTCTTATCCAAACTAAGTTTCACCAACCAAGTTGGTGTCTTCAGGAGAAGAAGTGTTTTTTTTTGTTTTTTCTAATCATTTTGGATTTTCCTTTGCTAATTCGCATACCTATGTCAAATAACTTTCACATATACACTTGCATGAAAGAGACATGTTTGATGATCACTACTTGAATTCAACGGTTTACTGAAATTGCCTTTTATTTTCAGGGGTACCCGGAAAACGGAATGAAATCTACTACAACTGCTGCCCAGAGCCTTATATTGACATAACCTTCGTCATAATCATCCGCAGACGTACGCTCTACTACTTCTTCAATTTGATAGTGCCCTGCGTCCTTATTGCTTCCATGGCTGTCCTTGGTTTCACTTTGCCTCCCGATTCAGGAGAAAAACTCTCGCTGGGCGTGACTATTCTCCTCTCTCTTACTGTATTCCTCAACATGGTCGCCGAAACTATGCCAGCCACTTCGGACGCTGTTCCGTTGCTGGGAACATATTTCAACTGCATCATGTTCATGGTGGCTTCTTCGGTTGTTTCGACTATACTAATTCTCAACTACCATCATCGCAACGCTGATACGCACGAGATGTCTCAGTGGGTAAGTAACGATAATGTTCAAACATATATATTTTTAGGAGATTAGTTGTTGGGAAGAAGGTTTCAGGTTTTTCTTCTTTATACAAAAAGCAATTGGGGTTCAGAATAAACTTTTCACAAAGATTCGTAAATCATGTATAGAAGTTACTTTCAGATACAAACTGGAAGATGAGACCGTTCCGAAACAATTACTTTCACAAGAACGTTGAATCACACGATAGTATAAGTACTTTCAAAACAACTATACTTTCATGTGAATAATAAATTATACGAAAATCCTTTTCTCATATTCAGTTTTTAATCCTAACATTCGTTATGAAATTGAATCAGATGTCATCGTCACACTATATAATATACAAGGCGTTTCAACGAAAACTTGACCCCCCCTGTAAGTCAGAAACGGACGTGTAATCGAAAATTTCAAAGAGCACATCAATTTTCATTTCTAGGAGGACTAATTCTGATATGGAAATAATACCCGAAATTTTACCCCCCTGCGGTCAGCAACTACTCCTCTATTTTTTTCAATGGCATGGAGGGTCGAATGATATACCATTTGAAAGGTCTTTCGTTCCTCTATTACTTCTGTTTTTTTCGGATTTGGTTCATTCATTATTGACAAACTGAATGTTGAACGTTTCATTTAAGAAAAAACAGAAAATTCGCTGTCCCTCATTTTATTGAGGAAATCAACAAAAGTAATATCAATGGTAACACAATCAGCAGATGAAGTGTTCAAAATGACCTCCATCTAGTTCCATCAAATAATACAGTCCACTATCGAAAGCGTTCCTTACATTATTGAAGATGTGCGGAGTCAGAAAACGGCATTCCCGAATAATTCTCTGTCACAGGTCTTCTAGGTTTGTAGAATTTATTTAATTAGTAGTGAACGTTTCAAAATGGACGACACTGTTGGTTTTCTCTGCACTGATAGTTTTTGTTTAATCAAGTTGTCTCAGAACAAAAAGTAGATAGTTGACCACTATCCTTCTTCACGAATTATTATTGGCATCCGTTCACTGTGTTCCAACATGTTTTATTTTACTGAAGAAAGAATAGAAATTGTTCCAACCTATTATCAAAATAATGAATGTGCTAAAGCTGCTGCACGAATTTATAATACGAATCATCCAGATCACAACGTGAGCCATTAATACGTTAAACAATTAATGAATAAGTTTCGAACTTCAGGTTCTGTTCACAACAGAAAACATGAAGTATCCCATTCTGTCAGAAATGACGGAGTTGAAGTTGCAGTTTTAGGACATATACAAACGGATAATCGACAATATATCAGACAAGTAGCTAGAGCGTCTGTTGTATCAGCTACTAGTGTTTTTCGGATTTTGAAAGCCTACAAATTCCATCTTTTCAAAATGAGGCTAGTTTTGGAATTAAACAAAAATGATCTTCATCGTCGACTTCAGTCGAGGTGTTCAGCGAGAAATTGACCAATAACTCAAACCTATTATAGATAGATAGCACGTTATTTCCAACAGGTTTACACCCAATTACAGGAAATGTTAAAGAAAATATAATCCTTGGTAATCATATTGTTGGACCATTCTTCATTGAAAGTAATCTCAATGGAGACACATACTTAAATCTATAACAAGACTGTGTGGATCCTATAATTACAAAGTTCAGAAAATGATGAGAATTTAGTAGAAAATGAGATAATATTTCAGAAGAATGGTCCATTCCTACATTTTGATGTTCGAGTGGGACAGTTTTTGGACAAACATTTTCCAATGCGTTGGATCGGCAGAAGGGGTCCAGTGGAGTGGCCAGCTAGATCACCTGACCTCACATCGATGGATGTTTTTCTGTGGGAACACCTGGAGTCGAAAGTGTACTCTACTAAACCTACAAATCTAGAAGACCTACGACAGAGAATAATTGTTCGGGAATGCCGACTGCTGACTCCGGACATCTTGAATAATGTACAAAACGCTTTCGAGAGTAGACTGTATAATTGAACGGAACTAGGTGGGTGTCATTTTGAACAATTTATCCGTCGATTTTGTTTCCACTGATATTATTTGTTGTTGATTTCCTCATTAAAATGAGCGACAGCGAATTTTCTGTTTTTTCTTGAAACACACGTTCAACATTCAGTTTCTCAATAACGAATGAACCAATTCCGAAAAAAAAAGAGAAGTAATGGAGGAACAAGAGACCTTTCAAATTATATATCATTCGACCCCCCCTTGCCATTGAAAAATGGGGGGGGGGGTAGTTGCTGACCGCAGGGGGGTAAAATTTTCGGTATGATTTCCATATCAAAATAAAAATTGATGTGTTCTTTGAAATTTTCTATTACACGTCCGTTTCTGACTTGGAGGAGGGGGTCAGGTCTTCGTTGGAACGCCCTGTATGAAAGGTTCACGATATGAAATTCCACTATCATCCTCAATGGCTTCATTTTGGATATTTAAAGACAAATCACTCATTTCATTCATAATATTACTACTTTAAGTCACCGAAAAATATAAATCTACTCACGATGACAGTACCTACCTATTGACATGCATTCGCTCATTTGATCAAATCCCAGCTATAGGAATCTTGTTCTAATTGATAGGGGTATATTTTTAGAAGAAATAAGTTTTGGGAAAAGAAGATTTTTGCTTTCACTATTATGTCTATGATTACTGATGAAGTTGAATGACAGAATAATATTAATAATAATATTCAATTGTCAGTTGAAGAGTACAAATGAATGCATATTGAAAACAAATGATTATTGATCAAATTGAATCATGAAGTAACAATAACGATAATATGATAATAATTGAAAAACATCATATGATTTGCACAAAATTTTGGATGAAGGTTCTACTTATCGTCTACAAGTTGACCCTGTACCGGAGATTGCATTCATTTTGGTAGTGGGCCTTATTTCTTCTCAGGGGCGAAAATTGTTTCATTGAAAATATAATTTAACAGGAACACATATACAATTATAGTCATTTTCCTAATACGTCAACTCTATTCATGGAAACATTGAATTCAGAATAGTACTAGAAACCAATAATTCAATAAACTTTTTAAATGTCACAATTACAAAAATTATTAACAAATAGTATTTCACAATTTACCATAAACCATTTCATACAGACACAACTGTAAACAACTATTTCAATTAATATTACTGGAGTTTTATCCGAACACCAATTCACTTCGAGACGTGTTTCGATCACCAAGTGAACATTTTCAAGAGGAAGTTCAATCATATAAAATAAGAATACTAACAAATAAACAAGATATTAACATAGCATTTGAAACTAGTAACTCCTTGGGTAGACATATAAAGAAGAACAAGTCACAGATAGACAAGGATAACAGATGCCTAAAAGTGTATGTAAAAAGAAATTTCAAAACGAGAATCTCCGAACATAGAATATGTTTAGATTTGAAGAAGAACAATTTTATCTTTGCGTACCACCTGTTAGAGAACGATCCCGATTTCAATACTATGTACGGAAGTTGAATCTGCTGAAGTATCTGGAATTGTATGTTCGGGTTTCCTGCTGAACGAGAAAAAGGAAATTGATTACTCACCATTGTGACTGGTTATAAATAAAAAAGTATTGGTTAATACTGAAAGAACAATTCGTTCTTTCAGTATTAACCAATTAAGTTAGGTGCCTTTTACTGTGGTATATAAGAATTGTAGCCCAGTGTGTAATATTCATTTCCACCGAGGTGGAAACGCGTCCACAAATAAAAATGTTTGTTCAAATTGTGTAATTATCATCATATTATAGTGTTATTGATTTTCATCACGTGACGGCTCAGCCCATTCATGTTTCTTTCGTGGTTTATCCTAACATCACTGATGTGTCCTATTACAGGTCGAAACAGCGCTATATAATATTGAATCACGAATGTTCTGCTTCAGGCTACTGGTAAATTATGTATCGGTGTTGAAGAAAAATGAACAAGTGTGGATTTATTTATCTCTTCTTATTCGAAATTTAACCAACTTTCTGAAAAATTTGAAAATTTTTTGCAGTATTTTCGAATCTTCCATTATCGTTTTAGGGAATATGCGAAAACCTCGAGAGCAAAGAAAAGATTAATTCATGCACAGTTTGATGTTAGTACCAGCTCCTCTGTCTCAAACAATAACTTGTATTTTTCATCACGGATTGGCTCCCGATTAAACACCGCGAGAACCAAATTGGGGACTGAACTTAAGAGAATTCAATTTTTTGTTGAAAAACCGCACTGGAAATGTTATAGATATTTGACATTTCAGGTACTTGATGAAGATTCCGACAGTTACATGTAGTACATGAAGATAGTAAGAATGACTTGAGAAAATAATTATTCATTTGATGATCACCAAAACTTTTTTCCAGGATAATACATCATTGCCAAAAGTGCTTGTGAAATACAGTTCCGTATTTGAAATTTCAAATCTGACGGTACCACATGGTACCGTATAAAAATTCTAAAATCATATTCTGATAGTTCAATGAGAGTTGCTAAAGCAATGTATAAACAGATTTCCAGTATCTCTACGAAGACGGTACAGCTCAAAATGGAATTTCAAAAGTTTCGTTTATTTATCTCTAGGACTAAAAATGCTGGAGTCGATTTTTCGGTAAATAAATACTCAAAAATTAACAATTTAACAAATTCTCTATCTCTTGCCGTTCATGAGATCCGTTAATTCCATTACCGATTTGTTTGAATTGGTTGAAAACATGACGATGCCAATCGAGCGAAAACGGGCCGAAGCCGGGATGAGCCGCTAGTGTTTTGTGCTTTGTGACTGATAATTCTGAATACTGAATATAATAATAAAAAAAATTAAAGAGTTCTTGAGGGTTGTCATTTTCCAACCAAATTGTTTGGATTTCCGACATATTTCATTTCAATAAATAGTCGAAATTATTTTTGGACGTGGTCTGCAGGTTTCATTGCTAGCGTTTCGCCTACGACTGCGGTATCAGAGACGATGAAGTCTACGGACGAAATACTGTACTTGTCCTCACAGCAGATAATGGTTTGGGTCCCCTGTTTTGGTGGTGACTCTATTGATATCAATTATTTCTTCTTTTCTGTTGAAATAATTTGGCTCTGAATTTATATCGCCTTCCTATATAGTCTTGGATAGTAACTCTGGATTATAATGAGTACTTGGATCTCTTCAATTGCATTCACGTGTATGCATTCTATGAGTGCATGTTTCGCTACGTCTGATTTGTCGCTATGTGGCTATGCGACAATCATCGATTTCATGTTGTGTTTTTCAAGAATTCTTTCATTCCTCTCATTAATAGCTTTTCCATATGGAGTTACCTTGCCATTTTCTTTCTTGGGTCGTATTACTCGCTCGATTTCCACTTTACTATACACATTTACACATTTCTTCTGAAGGCATTCTTCAGATGATTGAATTTCTCTAAGGATCACAGATGCGTTGAAACCACAACTGAAGTTTTGATTACCCCCTATTTTGTTGTGGCTGGTGGTTGAAGTTCATATTCAGTGTGTGTATGTATGTATGTATGTTGGTGTGTGGGCGCTCGCACAGATGTTGTTTGGGTTTACTGTTTCATCGTAAATTGGATTTTTGAGATGAGGGAATTTTTATGTGGAATGAATTCGTTCAGTTAATATTCACCGGGCGTCTTATGAATGTAACTTGAATATGATTTCAAGACTGTTCGCTTTGAGACACGTTGCTCGGAAATATCAAACATATGAATGCATAAGCCCAGATCGGAATCCAATTATCGTAGACAAAATGATCCCGTCATGACTACCTAATCTAACGAGACTTGGTGAAGGAGATAGAGGCTAAACAAAGGGCATGAGAGCCAGCCTCCATGTTGGTACTAGCGTCTGTTCCAATATCCACACCATGGAATGAAAGACAGGTAGCACAAACATCAAAAATGCAACCTGCACCAAGTAAACCATTGCTTTCTCCTTCACCATTGGTACAGAGGGGAGGCCAACTCAGATTCTTGGTGTAGCTTACAGGAGATTATTTTTACGACCAATGATTCATGTAATCCAATGAACAATACAGTTATTCCTTTGGAAAATAGAAACGAGTTCGTTAGTAATATCGACAGATACAACTTCTAGATGGAATTTTTCGTGAACGCCGCGAAAAAAATTGCATCCAATTTATGAACGTGCTCATCCAAATTATTCAAGACAAGGGCCCTGATGGTGAGTTATTTTGACCTGGTTTTTTCCTAAACATTTTCCAAGGATATCATGTATTGAGTCCAATGCTCAATAATCAAATTTATAATCAAAGATCATTTCAAATCTAATTCAGGTTAACTGTTGCACCAGCTCCAAGAGGAAGCTGGATACCTCGGATGGATAGTTAAAACTGATAAAGAGCAACCCGTTAACACTAATGGGGGGCCTTTACTATCCTGGGGTCGTGAGGTAGTGCTTTGATTTGTCGTTTTCTGCGCTTCAAATTTCAGCTTTTTTCTATTTTCTGCTTTCCATCCTATTTCGCATCCTCCCTAATCCCCCCCTTCTTCCTACGCTTCCTGCCAGGGTGCAGAAGCAGAGTCGTACATGTTGTATATATCTTAGTAGAATTTTGTGTATTATATGAAAACATTGTATGTGAAGATCTTTCATTTTTGGTGATTGGAGTGTACAGGAAACCTATGCATTCAGACATATATACTAACAAGAACTCCAACCACTAGCCAAGACAATAGCAAAACATGCACTCAGAGAGACCCAAGTACTTGATATAACTCAGAGCTAGTGTTCAAGACGACTATATTCTGACTATACTATGTTTTTTTATATCACTGGTGTTTGTAACTGACTGAACTGAAATAATTAACAGACGGTCCTTAATGACTTTATTATCTGAATTTTGTGTACTTATGACAATCTGGGTATGCTAATCTGAAAACCAGTCAGTAGATCTGGTCGATTTGGTTATTCAGTAGTTTATATCGGCAATTTTTATGTTGATGAATATTCAAGAATTTCAAATAATTGAGTTTCCAACCCTTGCTTGCATAGTTCAAAATTTCCGTATCGTTTAGATTCGAAAACTTGTGGTTGCATGCCAAGGAATGGTTTGAAAACATCGAATTATTTTTATCTATTATGAAGGCTAGCCTTCTTGAATTTTCTGCCACCGTGTTAGGAATCACACGTTGAAAGGTAAGACCTCGTTAGTCCTTAGCTCGCACAAGTTTCTCAACTTCTGAGAGTTGTCGTTCGTATGTGGGCGACAGCTGTTTAACGGAAAAAACAGAAAGATAATTAATTTCTCTCAACTTGAGAATTATATTTGGGATAAAACTACACCAATATTACAAATTTCCGATAGTTCATTGTTTTTGAAATATCGTCAAAACTTTCCTCGAAGTTTTCATCTACTTTTTGCTCATCGACTGGAAAATATATTTTTAATCTACTTCAAAGTGGAACAAGTTGTATGGACTCCGGAACTTTCGAGAGTAAGTAACTCTTGAACAAGTTTTTGTTTTTATCTTCTTCAATAGATTTTTTTTTAATGTATATTGAAAAAACTGACGAACTTTTCGTGTGGTGGAACCGCAAAAGCTTCAAAACGGCACAGAACTATTCTGGCAGTTTCAGAGACAGGGACGTACTTGGCCGACAAAATAAGACTAGAGATATTTGACAAATTTTTGGTGGTTCAAGTACTCACAAAATGTTATCTGAAAGTACATAGAGCAGTGAAAAAAAAAGATGAACTAGAAACAAAACTTTGAATATTAATCAAAGTAGTACTTATACATTGTTGCCACTTGTAAGAATGAGTAAAACGAGTAGCAATAGTGTGTCGAAATCTGATGATAGCCAACTCAATACATTAGTAGAGAAGCTAGTTCCAAAAGTCAATACCAAACTTGACAGTCAGATGGATAAAATAACCAAATTTATAAGCAAATGAAAGTCAGAATGGAGATAATAAATCAGGGATCTAGTTAGAAAAACTGTGAAAGAATCCACTTGAGAGAATAATCAGCATATCAACTAATTCGCCAACAAACTTGATTATCTAGAGCAAAAATCAAAATGAACTCTTTACGACTCCTGGGAATCAGCGAGATGACTAATGAAAATCTATGAGATAGAGTTCTTAAAATCATTAATGGAGACATAAATCAATTTTGGAACTATGTGAATAGTGGAGAAACGAATGAAATATGCTTGGGCATCTATACTTATAATGACGAAATGATGGCAGTTGAGGTTACCCCAGAAAGTTTGCTAATTTTTTCTCATGTGTTCACTGTGAAAAATCCTTCAATTAACTTTAATTATTCTAGTATGATGAATGACTCTTTCCAAATACATACAATAACTGAATCTGGAGCGAATTATAATATCTTCCTTCCAGTAAACAATATGAGAGCTAAAAAAAAGGTCAATTTAGTGGGATTTTTTATTTGTTGGTTTTTGTCCTTTAACAAAATAAAATTGAATTTGCGAGAAAGATATTTCAAACATAAAATCTACTTATGCTTATCTTATAAATTGTTCGAAATATCGTCCATTTTGCTCTAAACAGTAAGCTGTCAGTCTGTTTTCGAACTCCCCTCTAACATTACGGAAAACTTCACTAGGAATTGACTGGTATGCTGCTGTAATTCATCTTTGAAGTTCTTCAATATCAGAAGGTTGTGTGTTATAAACAACGTATTGAAGATGCTACCAAAGAAAAAAAACTGAAGGTGTCGAATCCCGTGATTTCTGAGACCATTCAACTGCCAATCTGTCTATCCGGAAATATCTTGTTTTACTACTGTCGGACGGGAAGAAAATAATGAAGTGGAGCATCATCTTGCTGTATATGTAACAGATCCTCTTGCAAAAGTTTATTACCTTCTGTATCCATTTGAGATTCTAGCTCGTGAGTTATAAGAGGATCGATAGTCTCTTCAAGACGTTCAAGGCACAGATTGTCAGTGAAGTTTTCTTTCAGAAAAAATGGACTACCAATGGCATTTTGAAGAATACCACTTCAAACATTAATTTTTTGTGGGTGTTGTGGAATGTCTTTCCAAAAAATATGTAGGTTTTCCTCACTGCAATAGCGATAATTTGGTCTATTAACATTGATATTCGGAAAAAATTTACACTTATCTCTGAAACAGATGTTCAACAACTCATAATTATTCTCGTGAAGCTCTTCAATAATCTGCATTTTACAAGGATAAAATTTATGCATTTTCAATTCTTTTCTCAGTCTCGCGTGACATTCCCGTCTGCTCTGATACTGATCGTAAGGAGCTTGTATGCTCTGCAGCAAATGTTCGCAGAACTTCAATTTGTGCTGCTTCATTTAGTACTCTGGGATTATTTTTCTTTTTTTATTCGTCACTGAACCAGTTTCGTAAAAAGTATTCACCAAATCAAGTATGTACCAGTGACTTACATTACAATTTGGACGTCTTTCGTTAAGACATGACGCCCTTCGTGCGCACTTTCCAACTCCATAAATTACAATCATTTCAATTCTGTCTTGAAGAATGCAAACCATTTTTACATTTAAATACACTCATTAGAATAATCACTAAACATCGTTCAAATTTGCGAACCAATTTTTTGCCTGAAAACTAAAACTTTTTACAGCAGAAGTAGTAAAAAAGGACGGCTATCTGTACACTTTCTGCGATGAGAATTGAAAATTCAGCATTTACTAAACACAACTTTACTACCATCAACGTTTTACTATCAGACTACTCTTTGATGTAAATTGATTGGAGCTAATGGGTAATGTTACCCCTACTAAAGGGTTGGAACGGTACCACCAAATATTCTTTCAATTCTGGTCAAACCATACATCTCAGTATAGGCGTACTAATAATTATTTCTGTTGGTTTTAAACGCTATTTTTCGGAAAATGTTCATGAAAAAATAATAAGTCAGGGTACCATTGGAAACAGAATTGAACCCCAAACAAAATGATGTGTCACTTGACATCCTCACCATTCAAAGTTTTAATGGTAAGATCTACTCCTTGACAATAAATTTGGCCTATTTTTTTGATTTCTCATTTTGTTTACTGGAAGGAAGTTTTCAAATCGACACCCTGTATATTCTAAACTGTATAAATTAGCTAATAAATACATAGCTCCTGAACAGCATGGCTTCATCTCCCAGAAGTCAGTAAATACTAATTTACTTATTTTTAGTAATCATGCTCTTGAAACTTTACAAAATAAATCACAATTGGACACAGTATTCACAGATTCCGTAAAGCCTTTGATCAAGAAAATCATGATGTGCTTCTGATAAAAATTTGTAGATTTGGTTTAGCGAGGATTTTTTTTGGGTTATTCAGAAATTACTTGAGAAATATATATTTCATTGTTAAACATAATGAAAACACTTCGGGAAAGTTCCATGCTGATTCCGGTGTTCCTCGTGGATCGAATCTAGAACCTATTCATCAATGATTTACTTTGGGTCCTACATCATTTACATTGTAGATGATCTCAAAATTTCCAAACGTATCCAAACTGTTAGAGACTGCTTATCACTACAAACAATATTATGAATTAGAGGTACACTAATAATAGTTACAGGGTACATATTATCAACTCCGTTATTTCCAAAAAAAACTGCTGAAACAAGCCATTTTCCACGTCTAATCCACAATAATAAGCGTGAATCCACAACAAGCACTTTTCCGAATCATCAGAAATGCAATACTTTTTTCGACGTGTGTTTCACCAGATAAGTTGGCATCTTCAGGAGAAGACGACGCCAACTTGGTTCGTGAGTTTTCTTCACGAGATGAAGAAACCAACTCAGTTGGTGATTCAAATTGTTGTTATACAAAGTACTATGTATAACGCCTGAGGAGGTTATCATATAGCGACACACGTGTTGAAGTTCTGTATACTGTCCAGTGATAATCTAACAATGAAATGGTTTTTGAATAAATAATTAGAGTTTTGATCAATTCAGGTACTCAGTGGAAATACAGTTAGTTATTGTTCAATTATAATTCACAACTCTCATTTCACACCATGATCATAAAATTTGTTTTTGTTTATTCATCCTCAACTTGGTGCACAAATATTAATGTGAATTATGTTCAGTTGAAGAATTATACCACAGCTAGTTTTTTTGTCAGGCAGAGTCACATTCATGGTGGCGTTATGATTTTAGTGAAACGTGAATTAGCCTATAAAAATATAAGAACAATAAGTAGTGCATCAAACGGAATGGACATAGAATGTTGTGCGATACAGTTATCAATCAGCAGAAATAAATATTGTATAATAGTTATGTACAGACCTCAAGTGGTGATATCAATCAATTCATTACCCAAACAACACAAATACTAGACCATTGTGCAAAAAATTATAATAGTATAATTTTGTGTGGAGACATGAATATTGATTTTTATGCTGATTCCATAAAAAAGATTTTTTTTTAGATCTCATGCAATCCTTCAATCTATGTACAAAGAATACCCAGCCAACAAGGGTATTCAAAAACATTAACGGAAAGACAACAAGCACAAAAATTGACTACTTTTTACTAATTTGCCCAGGCCCAGTGAAAACTATGACGAAAGTAATCATGATCTGAATTTAGCCGATCACTATGGCCTTGAGTTGAATATAAAAATGAAATTATGCATAAGGCAAAGCCAACAATCAATTTTCCGGGACGTGGGAGAAGATAACATAAAAAACTTACAAAATCATTTAACAGAGGACTACTTTCCCTTTTTGAATACCCTTGTTGACATTAATGAAATGTATAGAAGCTTTCTCGAAAGGTTAACCTATGCACTTGTGAACAGAAATTTTAATTTCTGGAAGAACTAACAATAAAAAATATTGGATAACTAAAGAAACGATAGAAATGGGGAAAACTCTGAAAAATTTGCACTGGCTCAAAAACAATTTCACAGATGAACACTTACAATTAGAATATAGAGATTTATCGAAAACATATAGGCAGAAAATTAAACTTGACAAAAAAGCATTTCATCAAAAAAGCATAGAAAATATGAGCAACAATGTGGACAAACAAAAACATGTCTGGAAACTTGTAAGAGAAAAAACTGGTGAAATAAAAAGTAAGTCGAATATTGAATTGAAAATCAGT